>JAJLSW010000027.1:0-153472 GCA_030567875.1 Wenyingozyma nitratophila | reverse complement strand
ATACACCGATTTAGTCGCCACGTTCGGTGCACGGGCGAGACTCTCGAATTTTTTTTTTGGGAGCTTTGGCGTTTGTTTTGATTTAGAGGCGATTAGGTCCAAAAGGTAGGGCATAGACTAAGCGAACTCATCAGGTGGTTTTTGTTACCGAAGCAGCAACACCACTTCAAGTATACAGATTGTGACATATCTGTTGTGACCTGTCGCACACAAGCTTGATTGACCCATCTCTGTCCTCATATGCAATCAACATGGGTGTCAATATATTGAATTCCTCGTTGATAGAGCTGCATGTGCGGAAGCACCAAAGATCGCACCCTCAAGTACGATATAATAATAACAATAGCAACACAGAGTTTAGCACAGATACAAAGCAGCAGAGGCAGTTACACACAGATCTGCGAACAGTATCAGATCAACTTCTTCAAAAGCAAATTGAAATCCAGCATTTGCAGCGGGAGATCAAATTACACAAGGGTCAGAACCATAACCTAGAGGCAGGAACTATAGTGGATTGGGGTATTGACGACGAGTACGAAATGAATGGTTCAAACGGATCTTCAACCACTTTCAACGACTACAACTCTCGTTCGAATTTGCAGTCGGATCATAGTAGGAAACTTTATTCTATAAGCGAGTGGACAAAGGAGGACGATGAGATTACAGATGTTGAGATAAACGATTTCCATGGAAGCATTGACGACGAAGTTTATTATTCAAATGAAATGACTTTGAGTCGCTTGGTTCACCAAATACTCCAAACGCATCATGAAACAACTGTCAAATCGAAGATGATGATAGGTAACCTCCTTGATAAGTTCAAGTATGAAATTATAGCATCTAATATCATGAAAGAAGACGAATTGCATCATAGTTCTAATCCTAGATTAACTTTGAAAAATAAGCCACAATCTACGCTCAGTAACTTTCTTTTCATCAATGAATTCAATCAATTACCGTACAAGCATTTTGTTCATTCGTTTCAAGTCGTGATTCTTGTAAGAGGTTTATTACACTATGGTATTCAGAGAACAAGAACGAAGAAAAATAAGCAGTTGATTAGTTTGATTTGCCTATCTTTGATAAATCTTTTCTCCAGAACAAGGGAAGTGATACTTCGATTGTACTTACAAGCAATACAAAATAGACTAACGCAATTTCTCGATAACAGTAATAGTTTGGACTATTTCTTGAACAAGAACACGAGATTCCTGAAGAGGTATAATAATGAACTGCATAACATGAATAGAATTTTCCCACCTTATAGAACAAAACAATTGATTGGAGCCAACTCAAAGGTGATTAACTCCAGCAGGTTGCTAACATCAAGTATTTTCAGCTCCCTCATAATTTCGCTCAACTTAAAAATCGCCCATATCTTACCATTTGTGAACCCTGAATATCTAGAAGAGTATTTCAGTATTTATCAATTGGATATGATCAACGATCCAAAGGGGGAACTAAAATATATCAGCTTGTTAAATCAGTTCAATCCTTCAAGTTTACCATCCGTAGATGAAAGAAGGTTGAAACCATTAAAGCTGAGATCAGTATCAGCTTCGCCATCGCCCAACTTCACGAATCATGATTTTGAACTATCAAATAAATCAAACAAGGCTCGCATAGATTTCCAATTGTCAGATGATCCTTCCACTTTGGCCACTTATTTCAAATCGATTAGAAAGATATTCATGTGCACCTTGTTATCCATTTTGGAAGATGTACAAATTACCGACTATGACAAAAACAGCAGAGGCAGGTTCTTCTATAACATTTGCATAAATAAATTTAAGTCCAAGGTGAAGTCTCCAACGTTTATACCAATATTGGACAAAATCTACCTGATGATCAATTTATTCAACAGCATGAACTCCATGATGATCAGCTTAATAAATGAGCTAAATGACTTCCAAACGTACAACAACTATAGTATGGATTTTTCCGACAATGATCACGACGGCGATTATTCTGATATTCTTGATGACTCGCAACTGAATGAGAACCTAACCCTCAAATTCACCAATTCAATGGATCAAATAAGCAATAAATTAGCGTTCTTAGAGTTGAACAAAGATATTGAGTCTAATCAATTGAACAATTTACTGTTGATCAACAACGATCTTAACGAACTTTTGGAAATGTATAATGATAGTGTCAAGACTCTTCAAAGCAAGAGAGAAGCTGAAGAGCTCAACATCAGAAAGTCATCCTTTGAGAGATTCAAACCTCTTGTGTCATCCCCTTTGACAACCGCATCTGATAGCAACCTGGATGGCTTGAATAACTCGATTAACGAGCCAAAGGCGAAGAAAAGAAACAGCATTGGGCTGAACTTCAATTTGGTGAGAGTAATCGAATCATCAGAAGATGACATCGATGTAGATCAGAAGGAGAATCTTGTAATCTCAATCGATGAGGGTACAAGACCAATTGCCACTAACGAAAAAATCGATGGTGTCTTGAGCAAAGATGAATTAACTAAGACATTGGAAAGACTGAATGGTATGAACCTTGGCCAAATTAGTTCATCTACCCCAAGAAACAGCATCGACTTTACAGCGTTGGAAAGTGCAGATGACGATCCTTCTGATACCGTGATTATGGATCATGATATGACCCATGGTTTAGGTTTGAACTTCATCGTTGAAGATAATGATATCCAAAGATCAGATCTATCAAATGAGAATTTCTCATTACTCGTCAACAATGAAGAGTTTCATAATGAATTGAAACATAAATTACAATCTGCCTTCCAATAAAACAGTACCGGTATTGTCCAATAATGTTTTCTGCATTTATTCTACTTTATTTCTTTTACTTTCTTTTATAATAGTTCCCATTTTTCATGCATAGAAGCGCAAACTTTTAGTTAGTTAGTTAGTTAGTTAGTCAGTTTGCGTTCATTTTTCAATTACCTGTGTATATCCATCCTGTATAACTCAATAACACCTTATCTTAAAATACTATTTGGTTTGTCCCGCAACTACTACTCAAACTGCAAGTATCAAACCAGGTACCAATAACCGCTCAAGAGAAGAGATTACTGCAACTGAAAAAAATTCACCGCCTTGTAATGGATCGAGCTATATGAAAAGTCTGCGAGAAACTCGATACACAAGAGTTAGTGTTCAAAATATCCCTATGTCATATATCTAATAATCTGGTTTAACCGTATCCAATATACCGATATCAATCATCATGTCTTCGCTAGAGACTCTTAATGGTTTGAATGTGAGAGCCAAATCCAAACTTGACTCACTGTTCAAGAAGACCAAACTCGACAAGTTGTTATCTGAGCCTATTTACGATAATGGATCTGACTTGCCTGATTTATTCCAAGATATTCAAGAATTGCATAACAAGGAGGTTATAATAGGAGCTGTATACTCCAACTACATACTCAATTCATTACAGAGCTATAGAGAAAAGACATCAAAGATATTCTTAAACGAGGATGACCTGCTGAAATTGGTCTTTGTTGTTCTAGATGTTAGTATATTTTCAAGTCAAAAATATGAGGTTCCTCTCTTACCAATGGAAATTTTCCATCATATAATGACCCAATTCTCAACTGATTTCGTGGCTACAAAATTTGGACCATCCTTTTTTAGTTCCGCCAGTAATGAAAGAAGATCAGTCATAACTTTGAATAAATCATTAGAAGGAAAGAGAAAACCAGGTACTACATTACTTCAAATAGGTAATAATATCTTAGCCAAAGTCAGTAACAATTTCAAAGAGTATGAAGAATTCTCTGCGAAGCTTCGAATTTACATCAATGACAGTTTCGATATCAATGATAAAATCTTAAGCAACAGAGACTGGAGTTATAACAAGATGAACGACATATATTCTAAGTTTCTTGAGAGTAACAACTACTACAACAACAACAACAACAGCAGCAGACAATCAAGTTTTGGTAACGTTAACAAGGTATACTCAGATTACATGTCATTTTGTGCTTTGGTTTGTGATCCATTTGAACTCATCAGAGACCTAAACATCAGACCCGAGCAGAGGAAATCATACAATAAATCAGGAACTGCACTTTTCTTCGATCTCACTAGAAATATCATGAGGGCTTTATTCTTCTTGGACGATAAGCAGCAAGATACTATACCTCGTAATTTCAATGTCGGTGATTCTAAATTAACGGACAAAGAATGCGTCTTACTGAAAGAAGAATATGACGCAAAGATTTTTGAAACTGACTGGATTCAATCTGAAAATGAGTTCAAAAAACAGATCCAAAACTACAGAACTAGGAGATGCATTATTGCTCAGATTTATATGGTACTGGATTTCTTACGTACACACTCCATTGCTGTTTGGCCGGAGGAATTGAAATCAATCAACTCAAATCCTAAATTGAAGATCACCTATACTCCACCAGCTCTAATGTCAAACAAAGGTGCATTAATGATCGTAACAGATATTCAAACAGATATAGACAAGCATATGCGCAAATACGACGGGTTATTCTTAGAGTTTACAGTCTACCTCTGCAAAGTAGAGCAGTTCTGGAGAAGATGGAAATTGAAGTCTTTCAATGTAGATGCTTTCACGAGCGAAATAAGCGAAGAGAAGAAGAGAAAGGCAGAAGAACAACTAAATAAGCAACTTGAGGTCAAAGAACCCTTTGGACTTCCTCTTGGATCAGCAAAGCTTACAAAAATCTGGAGAACAAAGACAGGCCTCGACAAATTGAAGAAGATGAAACAAGATAAAGACGAATTGTTAGACGACTACAGAATGGAGCTTTATAGACTTGGTTCGGAAATAGAAGGAAATGAAGCCGATGGTAAAACTGTTCCACAGGATGTGAGGGCTGAAAAGGATTCGATTCATTGGAAAGCCATGACAGTTTCGAGCCAACTTGGTAACTGGACTAAATTTAACGATACAAATGAAAGAGTAGGAGTTGAAGGTTTATTCAATTCCGATTTGCTTCAGGAGGATATACAGAAACAAAAAGAGATCAAAGAGAAGAAATTGAAAGAAGCACAAGAAGCTCAAGAGACCCAGGAAGCAAAGGAAAAACCAGAGACTAAAGACGAGGGCAAACCTGAAGAAGAGCCAAAAGAAGAAGCGAAAGAAGAAGTTGAAGCTGAAGGACAGCCTCAAGTTGAGGCCCCAACTGAGAATAAATAACTGGAATATGTATCTCATTTGTGTACCAATAATGTATTAATAGTAGTGTTTAGAAAGCTAATGCCACTGGAATAGTAAATATGTACAAGAGGAAATGGTGCGAGGTGTACAGTACTTTAGTAGTCCTCGAGAGTCACGTGCAATTCTCTTATCGAGAAATCACAATTTTTCAAAGCCCTGCCTTGGTTGGTAAACATGCCTTGAAAAATTTCTAATTTATCAATATTTTACGGTGTTAGTGAATCCTTATCTTGTTTATTTACCTGATCTTTATAGAACATCAAAGAAGGTTTATAACACTAGCTGTTTATCATGCCATCTATTTCTCAACGTTCTTCAGGCCCATCATCAGATGCCGGCTCTGTCCAATCTTCATCTGCTTTATCCGCAGCTAACTCATCTTCTCCATTTGGTTTACCATTAGACCCATCCCAATTACACGGTACAGTCTTAACTTCACCACATGTCTTGATTTCTGCTGTTTCTTACAACTTATCAAACCGTATTTTCACATACTCTGCCCCAGGTGCCGATTCTTTATTAGACTCATCTGCTCAATTATGGAAAACTTTCCAACGTAAGAACTCTAATGGTGTTGTTCCAGAATTATTGAGATTACAAGTCAGATCTGGTGCTTCAAACGTTATCTTAGGTTACTTGAATGCCTCTGGTAATGAATCTCCAATCTCTGTCTTTGTTCCAGGTTCAGCTTTGTCTTACATGGCTCCTTCTTTAGCCAATGCTAAAGCCCAAGGTACTCCATTACCTTTAGCTTTCCAAGTTGCCGCTTTAGACTACGATTCTGAATCTAGCTCATTGGTTGCCGACTATGCTGGTCCTTTATCCATTGCTAAGAGACTAAGCTACTCCGTTATCACCCCATCCAACGCTGCTGAAGGTCAACATTTCTCAATCTTATCTTTAGCTTTAGCCAAGGTCAACTGTCCAGTCTTCAACTTATACGATGGTCCTTCTTTCACTAGAACTAGTGGTACCATTCATGACGTCTTGACCTCAAGCCAAGTCTCCAGTGCTTATAACACTTTAGTCGGCTCTTTAAAGACCAAGTTGGTCGGTGTTGCTCCTACTCTTAAGATCACCACTGCTTTACAAGAATTAAACGCTGTCTTAGGTACTTCTTATGCTCCATTTGAATATACTGGTCATCAACAACCACACACCGTTTTTGTTGCTTATGGTTCCACAGAATCTGCCTTGTTAGCTGGCTTAGTCAACTCTTTAGTCTCCACTACCGGTGTCCAAATTGGTGCTGTTTCCATCAAGGTTCCATTACCTTTCGACTCAGCTGCCTTTGCCGCTTCAATCCCAGAATCCGCTAGAACCGTTGTTGTCATTGCTCAATCATTAAACAATGTCAACTCCTTAAAGGCTGATGTTTCTGCTGCTTTATTTTTGGAAAGAGGTTTCGGTAACACCCCAACTGTCACTGACTTCACTTATCACCCATCAACTACCTTAAACATCTCCAAGTTAGAATCTGTCATTTCTGCTTACGTTGTTGTTCCAGAAGGTACCCAAGCTATTACCCAATCAGGTTCTAAATTTGCCTTCTGGTCCTCTGATGCCTCAAAGTTTGTCGACTTACCATCCAAATTGGCTCATACTTTGTCCTTAGTCCCAGACTTAAACATCAAGTATCGTGCTAAGTTTGACAACATTGCCGACGCCGGTGTCTTATACGCCGAAGTCAGCGTTGGCGGCTCCACTTCTTCCGAAGCTGACGTCACTGTTGTTGATTCTTCTTCATTATTCGGTGTCTTTGATGTTACCAAGACTGTTAAGGAACACTCTGCCATCATTGTTGTCTCCGAATCTAAGATTGAAGACTTGGAAAACTTCACCGAATCATTACCAATTGCCTTCAAGAGATCTTTAGCTGCCAAGAATGTTAAGTTGCAAGTTGTCGATTTAGAAACCGTTGGAGAAGAAGAATCCACTCAAGGTCGTACCTCATCTATTGCTATCCAAGTAGCATTCTGGAAGGCCGCTTACCCAACTTTAGACACTGGTGCTATCGTCAACAAGGTCTTGCAATTCTTTGGTTCTGAAGCCGAATTATTAGCCGTTGTTATCAACACCGTTGTTACCAAGGTTATTGAGACTGGTATCAAATCAGTCGCTGTCCCATCTGAATGGACTGCTTTGAAAGAAGAACCAAAAGAAGGTGAAGAAACCATCGAAGAAATTGAATTACCTTCTCAAGCCGTTGAAACTGCTTTTGAAGCTAACCCACGTGAATCTGGTTCCGACGAAAACATTTCCGTTAACCCTAAATTCGAATTAGCCAAGAAATTAGTCTTCAAGGAATCTTACCAAACCACAAACTCATTACGTCCTGACTTACCAGTCCGTAACTTTGTTGTCAAGGTTCAAGAAAACAAGAGATTAACCCCATCTGATTACGAACGTAACATTTTCCACGTTGAATTTGACATCACTGGTACTGGTTTAACATACGATATTGGTGAAGCCTTAGGTGTTCACGGTAGAAACAACCCTGAATTAGTCGAAGAATTTATCAACTTTTACGGTCTTGATGGTAACGATTTAGTTGAAGTCGTTTCCCGTGATGACTCCTCTATCATTGAAACAAGAACTCTTCGTCAAGCTTTGATTGAAAACGTTGACTTATTAGGTAAACCACCAAAGAGATTCTACGAAGGTTTAGCTCCATTTGCCACCGAAGAAAAAGAAAGAAAGGAATTAGAAAAGATTGCTTCTTCAGAAGGTGCTGCCATCTTAAAGAAATACCAAGAAGAAGAGTATTACACTTATGCTGATATCTTAGAACTATTCCCATCTGCCAGACCAGGTGCTTCTGATTTAGTTCAATTGATTGCCCCATTGAAACGTCGTGAATACTCCATTGCTTCCTCTCAAAAGATGCATCCAAATGCTGTTCATTTATTAATCGTTGTTGTTGATTGGACTGATAAGAGAGGTCGTTACAGATTCGGTCACTGTTCCAGATACTTATCTCAACTTTCTGTTGGTTCTGAATTAGTCGTTTCCGTTAAGCCATCTGTTATGAAGTTGCCACCTTTAACCACCCAACCAATCGTTATGGCTGGTTTAGGTACTGGTTTAGCTCCATTCAAGGCCTTTGTCGAAGAAAGAATTGTTCAAAAACAAGAAGGTCACGAAATTGGTCCAATTTACTTATACATGGGTTCAAGACACCGTAAGGAAGAATACTTGTATGGTGAATTATGGGAAGCTTACTTAGATGCCGGTATCATGACTCATGTTGGAGCTGCTTTCTCCAGAGATCAACCTGAAAAGATCTATATCCAAGATAAGATCAGAGACAACTTAGAAGAATTAACCGATGCTATCGCTACTCAAAACGGTTCATTCTACTTATGTGGTCCAACATGGCCTGTACCAGATATTACTGCTTGTTTAGAAGATATCTTAACATCAGATGCTGAAAGAAGAAATGTCAAGATTGATGCCGCTCACGAAGTCGAAGAAATGAAGGAGTCCGGTAGATATGTCTTAGAAGTCTATTAGATGATTTTCTCTTGTATGTAAATAACTATATAATCTACTTATAATATTGAAAACAACTATATTCTGTCAAAATAGCCCACCGATAAGGCTCTCGAAGCCATTTACCCAATCGGTATTCTCGCCTTCCCAATCGGGGCATATAAATAAGCCTCTCTCGCATGCCCCCGCAGCGAGGATATTATCTAGATGACACTAAGCTTATTTGCTGCTGTCATTTACTCTCCACATTCTCTTTTCCTATTGTTTGAATTGAACTCACCTAGACATCGTTTAACATCATAAAGGTGTCAATCGAGTCAAACAACACATTCACGCCAACCCGGTATATATTAATAATCAAAAATGACTTCAAACGGATATGCGAGAGAAAGTGGCTCTGGTAGCTATGATTACCCCCAATTAAACAAGGACCCAATCTTTAAGCCCGTAGATTCAATCTATGATAGTAGATTACGTCAATTCATCGATTCTGGTAGCGGATATAGAAATTTAATGCTTCCCAAGTTTTATGACAGGGCCAGAATTGACAGTGGAAAACCAGATGAAACCAAGATTTTTGCAGAAACAGGTTATATCGAAATGACACAATGGCAAACCCCGGATCTTTCAAGACCTCTATTCAAAGATGTTATCCCATCCCAATTACCATCATTCAGTAAGGCAAGAAAAGGAGACAACTATGGACCGGGATGGGCTACTCATTGGTTCCATATTTACTTCAAAATACCCGAGTCTTGGATTAAAGAAGAACAAGTTTTGTTGCACTGGGATGCAAATAACGAGGGTTTAATTTATGATGCCGATGGTGTTCCAATTCATGCATTGACTGGTGGGGGTGAACGTACCGAATTTATTTTCCCCAAGAGTTGGTATGAAGATGGTAAAGAACATGAATTCTACCTTGAGATGGCCTGTAATGGTATGTTTGGTAACCCTTCGAATGGTTACCGATTAGCAAGCGCAGATCTTGTCCTTCCAAACTTGGATGCCAGAGCTTTGTATTTGGATTTTTGGATGCTCAGTGATGCTTCCAGAGAGATGGGTGGTCCTCAAAAGCACCAGGCTGCCGAAATATGTAATAGAATTATGGATGTTTTTGATGATACTGATGAGTCTTCTATTTTGAAGTGCCGTGAGATTGCAAAGGAATACTTGGGTAACGATTTTGAAAGTGAAGCTGTATTTGATGACAGTACCACTAAGTTACCAATTTCTGTTTACGCCATCGGTAATTGTCATATTGATACAGCATGGTTATGGCCTTGGCACGAATCCATGCGTAAGATTGTTCGTTCTTGGATTACTCAAATTAGAATAATGGAGAAGTACCCTGAATACGTCTTTGCTACTTCTCAAGCCCAACAGTTTAAATGGTTGAGAGACCAACACCCAGAGACTTTTGCAGAAGTCAAACAGAAGGTTAAGGAACAACAGTTTATTCCAGTTGGTGGATCATGGGTTGAAAACGATACAAATATGCCATCTGGTGAATCATTAGTTAGGCAATTTTTACTTGGTCAAAGATTCTTCCTTGACACTTTTGGTTTCATGTCAGATACGTTTTGGTTGCCTGATACATTTGGTTATTCTACTCAGATTCCACAACTTTGTAGATTAGCTAACATGCCCAACTTTTTGACTCAAAAATTATCTTGGAATAATATCAATACCTTCCCACATAATACTTTTAATTGGGTTGCCATTGACGGCTCCCAAGTTTTGTGTCATATGCCGCCCGCTAATACCTATACTGCTAGTGCTCACTTTGGAGATGTTAGAAGATCTATCTTGCAACATCACAATCTGTACAACGATCAAACAGGTATGCTATTATACGGTCATGGGGACGGTGGTGGAGGTCCTTCACCTGAAATGCTAGAAAAGTTACGTCGTATTAGAGGTATCGCCAATACCGTTGGTGGTGATATGCCACCGGTGAAAGTCGGAAATAGCGTTACTGAATTCTATGACACCATTAGAAAACATACTGCTGGTGGTAAGAAAGTTCCAACTTGGAAAGGAGAGCTCTATTTAGAGTACCATAGAGGAACATATACCACTCAATGTAAAGTCAAGTATATGATGAGAACTTGTGAAATGTTGATGAGAGACTTGGAATTGTTAGCAACAAAGGCATCAATTGAATCTAAAGATACATACACTTATCCTCATAAAAAGATCCAAAGTTTATGGGAAGACATTTGTCTTTGTCAATTTCACGACATGCTTCCAGGTTCATGTATCGAGGAAGTATACAGGGATGAAGTTTGGCCAACATTAACTAAAGTTATCAAGACCGAACAATCTATGATTGAAGAAGCTTCATCTTCTTTGGGCCTAACGTATACTTCTGATTTCGATGTCAACATCTTAAAGTCTTCTTTCAAATTGAACACCTTCCCATGGAAAAGGGAATCCGTTATCGAGGCAAGACAAGTTCCAGGTAAACATTTCATGTTTGCCACTGATGATACCGTAGGTTCAACATCAGTTATGAAGTTAGTTCCTTCATCTGATATCAAGTATCCATCTTGTATTACAAAAGAAGGTGATCTTTTCGTGCTCTCAAATGGTAAATTGAAGGCCAAGATCAACAATAATGGTGTTATCACCAGTTTGTATGATATTGCCAACAAGCGTGAAGTTATTGACCTATCCAAGACAGGACGTAACTCATTGGGAGGAAATCAATTCGTTATGTTCAGTGATACTCCATTGAATTTCCCAGCTTGGGATACTGAGTTATACACACTTGATAAGTATAAGTATGTTGAATCATCAACAAGCATTGAAATAATGGACGAAGGTCCATTGAGATCCTCTATCAAAGTCGAACACAAGCTATCGAATACCAGTTCTATTAGTACCATCATTTCACTGGATGGTTCCAATGATTCCGAGTCGCCATCTATGCTTGTCTTCGAATCCGACGTTCATTGGGATGAAACTTATAAATTCTTGAAAGTAGAGTTCCCTGTCACTATCAATGAGGAATTCGCCAATTACGAGACTCAATTCGGATTGACTAAAAGACCAACACATTTCAACACTTCTTGGGATACTGCTAAATTTGAAGTTTGTTCTCATAAATTTGCAGATTATTCCGATTTCAACTATGGTGTTTCAATCTTGAACGATTGTAAGTATGGATTTTCTGTACACGGAAACTTGATGAGATTGTCATTGATTAGAGCTCCGAAATATCCGGATGAACATGCTGATATTGGTGATCATCATTTCAAGTATGCCATCTATCCACACAAGGGCCCATTGGGAATCAGTACAGTCAAGGCCGGTTGGGAATTCAATGACAGGTCATCTGGAGTTTATTTACCAGATTCGGTCAACCTTGAATCCAAGGCTGAATTGTTTGAAATCTCAGGTGACAGTAATTTGATCTTGAGTAACATCAAGCGTGGCGAAGATGATGCCGATATCGATTCTGAGGAAATCACAATTGCTAAGAAGTTCGTTAAGAATCAAACTGTTATTCTGAGAATTTATGAATCACTGGGTGGTAAGGGATTTGCAACCATCAAATCCAGTGGTGCCATCAGCAAAGTCTTCAAGACGAATATTTTAGAAGAGGAGGTTAGTTCCATCCCCTTTGATGAAAAGACTAACTCTTTCGAGATTGAGTCTAGAGCTTTTGAAATCTCCACCTATCGTGTCGTATTAGCTTAAACCCGTCTCCATGACACCGAAGGAGACTACTTATTTTCTTTTTATCTTAGCACGTCTGTTTTTTATCTCGTTACCCCATACTTTATTTTGAAAAAATATCTAACTTTATATATATATCAAAAAAATAAAAGACTCGATTTTTCCCTCTAGACAGAGATTCGCTAATCTGTAATTTATCACGGCTTGAAAGTTGACTTGTACATGTAGCCTTCAACCTCTGTTATAATTCCTGATCAGATAAGACACAAGAAATCACAACTGACTCGGTAGAAATTGATGATATATAGAGATGCAGCCGTTGTACAGAGAGAAACACATAAAGTACTTCAATCGAGTACTAGGCTATCTTCCTTCCAAGTATGAATCAGAAGATTCGAACAAACTAGCATTGATTTATTTTTCACTAACTGCATTGGACCTTCTAGGAGCCATAGATACATCATTCAAGGAGAAAGATAGAAAGGAGTTTATAGAATGGATTTATGCACATTTGTGCTTTACGGAAGATGGATTCAGGGGTAGTTTGGTCTACAAGACCGACTCAAATGATGAATTTGATAGGCCCAACCTTGCAGCTACTTGCTTTGCACTACAGATCTTACTAGCATTACGAGATCCAGATATGAATACGAGGTTGAATAGAGTGAAGATAATGGAGAATGTGATACGGTGCCAGGATGTGAACAGTGGTGGTTTTTGTGCTATGCTTGACATCAATGGGAACCCGTATGGTGAGATTGACGTAAGGTATGGTATGTTGGCTACTACGATCAGGAGGATACTGCATTGCGATGACAAATCCAAGGATATCGACGCTGATAAACTATACAAATATGTTGAAAGGACGAAATCATTTGATGGTGGAATTGCGCAGAATTCATTCATGGAGAGCCATTCCGGATTGACTTTTTGTGGATTAGTAGCGTTGAAGAATATCGAAAGACTAAATGAAGATGAATGGCAAGATACTTTAGATTTCCTTGTACATAGGCAAAACTCCAAAGTTGAAGTTGAAGAGAGTGAAGACATGGATGATGATGATGTTGGTGGATTCAATGGGAGAATTAACAAGTATTCCGATACCTGTTATTGCTTCTGGGTTATTGCTTCTTTGAGTTTACTAGGGGATAAGCATAACCTGATATCTCGTGATGATGTAATGAAATTCCTCCTAGAAGGAACACAGCATAAGATCATGGGTGGATTTACTAAGATTGTCGACGAAGATGACCAACCAGATCCATTTCATTCGTTCCTTGGGTTAGCGGTGCTATCAATTCTTGGATTTGAGGAATTGGATGGGTTAAATACTGAGATGGTAATCTCTAATGGAGCTCATGAGTTTTGGAAGTCTATTGAATGGAGCTGATATATATAGACATATATATGTATAGACATATATATATATAAAAGATGGAGTTTGTACATAAGTATATAGACATAATTAATTACAAGGTCAATAAATAGTAAGCATGCAAAAAAAAAGACAAAAATAGGAACCGGATAAAAATAATTAAAAGTAAACAGGCTTAATTAACATAGAGCGCCAAAAAAACCCTCCCAACAAGAATAATCATAAAGTGAAAGGAAATCAACAACAACAAAATAGCAGATGAAATCTATAATTTGATAAGTTCTTCATAAATACACCATGCAATACCAGCACTGGCGGCTTTTCTTACAAGTCTTAGACTAACACCATCAAATAGTCTTAGCCATCCATTATTACCTACCAATGTCTTGGCAGTAGATGTGAAATGTGTATACCTTGATGGATCTAATTGCATACAAGTTTTGATTGTATCAAAAGGAGCAGTTACAATGGTTGCCAATGAAGCTGCCGTTATAGCTGAAGTCGAATTGATAACTGCCGATTTTGAAGAATTGAAAAGATTTGTATCATCACCTGGTTTCTGATTACTTTTAGCAAATGGTAGCATAATTGGTGCGACAACTTTCATTTGTTCATAGAACAGGATATACAACCCAGCATATGGAGCATCCCTTGCAGCTGTTGCACCAAAACCCGTAAAGAATCCCGAGAATCCTTCAGATTTATGTATACTTTTAGTAGCTTCCCAAAGTGATGTATAATTGTACATATTTGATTCAAAGCGCACTTTCAAGATTGTAATTGGCATTGTGATAAATCCCACAACTGTTCTGGCACTCATTCCCGAGAATAAGTTTTCCCTTGCCGATAATTTGGGCAAACTTGAAGATGATTTCTGTATGATTGCTTCACTACTGCTCAATTTCAAGCCCGCAAGCCAAGAACGAAGAACGTTCAAGGAAGTCAGGTATAATCCACTACCCACAGAAGTTCTCAAAGCACTAGGGAGAGTACCTCTCCACAACTGAGATATACCATTGAGATCTTTTAAAACAGATGTAATTGAGCTGTTGCTTGACTGTTGAACTCTTGTCTTGATCAAATCTAGAGGTTGGAGACAGACCGCAGAGGTTAGGCCACCTGCAAATCCTGCAACTAAGTGCCGGGATACACGGGCATTATCCGACATAGTATATCTGATATGTCAAGTTGTAGTATAAATAGATATTTATCAAGGGAGATTGTGAATCCTCTAAGAATAGTGTTAATATAGCAGGATAAGTAGTAGTACCTTTTTACTCCATACACTCCATACTTAATAGAGCCTGAGAAGCAATAATATCAAACTTTTCATTCGCTCGCCTTTAATCAAAGCCGACGCGTCGGTTTGAATCTCCGGGGTAAGCTCTTTTTATCTGCTTGTGGGGGTCTCTTTAAGGATAAGGAGGAGTGTGTGTGGGTTGATAAGCGTGGCAAACGGGACATTCATTACACCAGGGGATAAAGTTGCTACTACAGATGCTAAGATTTTGTTTCCAGGAAGAAAAGATGTTATAACAGATACTTTGTTATCGAAACAGGTACCATCTTCCTGGCGTATCCATTTCCAATCAGGAAAGAAGGTGAAGTCTTGTGTAGCTGTATTATTGGTGGTTGCAAACTCCTGAAATACCGGTTTGTAGATATCAAGAAACTCATAGTTGGACAAGTCATTTTTCAGCCCCACTCCAATGTATTTTGTATAACTCTCCTTGAGGGCCCAGAACTGACTGAGGAAATTCAATTGATCTTGTCTTGAAAGTAACTGCTTGTCGAATAAACCTTCCAGATAATTTCTCTCAGATTCCGTAAATATCAATTTGAACTCTGATTTGTAGAAACTTTTAAGATCGTCTATACCAAAGGCCTCAATATCAGCTGGGTTGGCCAAATCAACACCTAACTCTTTGATTTTCCCCGAGAAGTCGATAGCCAAAGAGACGACCCCATCTTCATCCGACAAATTGAAAGCATAGTCTCTGTTTTGTAAAAACGGTTTACCGTATTTACCCCTGCCAAATTCAAGGTCATCCCATAGGGCGAATGACTTCTCATATAGACATATGACAAATTTAACAAAGAGGGCATTGAACAAGGTCAAATATTGGTCTTTTTGAAATTTCTTGTTCTTGATTGCAAGTTGACGTTTAAGATCCAATTTCCTCAGTGTTAGCTCCCAATTGAATGTATCTGTTAAAAAGTCTTCGATCTCATTATGTGTACTGTTGAGGTCAAGGAAGAAGAAGAAATATCCTCCTTGGTTCCCTTGTCTAGCTAACTCTCGATGGAAGGCCTCGATGAGGGCCTCTCCGTGTGAATCTGGCATTCTACGAAAAACACTGCGATCTTCTTTTCGCACAAACTGTCTACCAGTAGATGAACCCTTGTATGACCACAGAATCACAGCTATATACCTACTGTGTACCACCAACACACACACACAAACAAGTCCCTGCCTGATGACTACTAAACTTGTTGATAAAGCACTCAAGAGCTCAAGCGATCTCACAGCAAAGCCGACGCGTCGCTGGCTTTGCACACCTCGCTTGTTGCCGGGGGAGGAGAAGGGAAGCAGGATGGGAATGGGTGCTGGATCTGTATTTCTTCTCCTTCTGGATGTCAAGGAGTTCTTCGTAGACTGTCACCACCTCATACTTCAAATCCACTCTTATAGTATTGTCCCTCATCAGGTAAAGTCACTACAAGTCGTTGTCATTCGTTTCCAAATCTTGAGTGCTCTTTTGTTTCTTTTACCAGATTGTTTTGATTAATCTTACGTGAAAAGTTTAGTCTCACGGGAGGTTTTTTTTTTTTTCAAAGATGTCATTAACAGTTCAACAAGTTCAGGAGGAGAACGATTTAATTGAGAACGAGGAGTTTGTTATGGTTGAAAATACTGCTGGGAAAGTAACCGGCGATGATGCCAGCAATAATCCCGGTTCCTCTACTATATCTGAGGAATTTTCAGTCGATGCAAATGCCTTTTCGTATCAACTGCAAGAAATCGAGAGTGCTGTTAGTCTTTTAGCTAAGAGTAGCTACCACTATGAGTCGTCCAGACAATATGGTTATAACCACAACAATAACAACAACAACAACAATAATAATAATAATAACAATTACAATAATCATTATAACAACCACGGTAATAATAATTACATGCAAAATCAGAAGAGAATGCAACAGAGAAGAACCCATTTGAACAATAATGGTAATAACTCACAACAGCAACAGCAGCAACAGCAACAGCAACAGCAACAACAGTTTCAACGTAGAAACAACGAGAATTACAACAAGCATTATAACAACTTTGGAAATGGTAGTAATAACAACAAACAACAATTACAACATCAATTACCTTTACAGACAAATAATAACGGTGGCTATATGCAAAATGGATCAAGTCCACTAAATTCATCGGCAAATAACTTATTCTTACAAGGTAACCCATCTTCAAATCAACTATTAGAGAATGTTTTATTAAGAACTCAATCATCTGATATTCACAGTGATTTTCAATCCATCTATAACAACAACAATAATAATAATAATAATAATAACAACAACAATAACACAGATTCATTCAATTCTCAACCTTTCCAATTACCTTCACCTTTCACTTCTTCATTGTCTAATTTATCTCACGTTGCGTCTCCTTTGCTCTCCACAGCAACAACAGCAACTGCTTTGAATGTATCTTCAAACGCCGTCAATTCTGGAACTCCAACTTCGAGTTCTTCATTCAATGCCTTCCCATCGTTATCCTTCTTGAATACAAATCAACAAGGGTTGAATGGTTCAAACGGTAGTGGTAATGGAGGTATGGGAACACCACCAACAACAACTTCAAGTGCTAGTTCCAACATTTGGAATTCTTCTTCTTCACAACCAACAAATTCATTCGGTAATACATCGTCATCTACCAATGTTCCTTCATCATTGGTTACGAATAATTCGAGTAGTGCTTTTAATTCATTTTTTTTAAATACAAATGGGAATACAGGAACGAATAACAGTAGTCCTACAGGATTTGGATTATCTTCTCCTTCGATCCCATCGGATGGCAATGGGTTAATTAACAACATCAACATTAACAATAACAATAACAATAACAATAACAATAACAATAACAATAACAATAACAATAACAATAACAATAACAATAACAATAACAATAATAATAACATTAACAATAACGGTAACAATAACAATGGAAATGGTAATGGAAATAGGAATTTTAATTTGATTTCCAATGGAAGTAACGAAGATTTGAATCTTTCGGGATTGACACTTAATACCAATGGGTTAAGTTGGTCAAAAGTTTGGTAGTTTTGCGTTATTTGTTTTCATCTTAGGTCATTTGGTTATTATTATACATTCTTTTCTTTTCTCTCTTTCTATCTCCCATTAATTCATATATAGAGAGTTAGTTGCACACTCAAGAGTTGTAAAATTCAAAAGAAGTAATGTGGAGTTTTTCTTCTTTTCCACATGGGGTATATATATATTCTATCTTAATTGTAGGTTAGTTAAAAAAAACATAAATAAAATACATAAAATTAATTGATATATTAATAAGATTCATTATCGTAACTATATATGGGGGGGGGGATATTTAACTAAGCAGCTAATTGCCAGGCTGGAATACCCTTCTTCTTTGTACTTGTCGAGTCAGATGCTGTTGATGATGAAGGTTCAGGAGAAGTATTTGTACTTGATGAAGAAGCTACAGAGTTTGAAGTTTCCCTAGCGTATTTAGAGATATCCGAATCACTTATACTTCTTTCTTTTTCCTTTTGTAAGATATCCTTCAAAGATGGGATTGAAGTTGCAGGAGGGATATTTAAATTCAAAGAAGGTACATTGGTTGATGTGGTAGGAAGGGCAGTTGCAATAACTGGCTGTTCTGCCTCTGTTGGGGGAGTAGAGAGATGAGTTGAAGCTTTGACACTAGATATATCTAGATTCTTTAATTGGAATTTCAAATCATTCATATCGGTCTCTAGATTACTCAACTCTTGGGTGATAGTCGATTTTTGTGAGTCTAAATTTTTCATCAAGGTATTTTTAATATTTTCAATCTCTAATTTCAAATATTTCAAAGTTTCTTCATTGTTTAGGTTTTTTTCATTTGTCTTATTTATAATCTCATCGATTTCAGTCAATGTTTGATCGATTTTATCAGATTTTGCATCTTGTCTTTCATAAAAATCCTTCTGTTGTTTTTCAAAAGTATCTAGTAATTCTTCGATTCTTTGAAATTCGAGATTGATGGATTCTTTATCGTTTTCAATAGCAGTTTTGGAAGGAGGAAGGATCTTGGGGACGATGTATCTTTTCACGATCTGATAGATACCGTATGACACACCAGCAGTTGCTGTAGCCATGACAAAGTAATCCTTCCAGTCACGCTGGGGTAATGGGGGTGCATTATAGTAGTAATCTGGTAAAGGTGGAGCAGGAGGGAGAGAAGTATTAGCAGAAGAAATAGTGGAATCGGATGAGGAAGAGGAAGAGGAAGTATACGGAGAGTTGGTGGATGGCTTATTACCATTTTGAGACCTTGTCAACGCTTCTTGAATCTCTTCTTGTGTCAAACCTTTAGATTCGATGAATTCGATTTTTTTAGCAAGGGGAGAGTTAGCAATCGATTTGTCTAACAAGAACTCCACTGCATTTGCGATCAACTCCTCTCTTGAGGTTGGATTTGACGATGACATGGTTGGAGTAGTATTCGGTGAAAATCTCAGTAAATCTAGTGTTAATTATAAGAAAAATCTGGTGTTAATTATAAGAAAAATGAGTAAATATATATATGTTCGATGTATAAATCAACAAGGTGGGTTAGATTACCGTGAATGTGCTTGTGGGTTGGGGCCTGGAAGGAGCGCCTGCGGGCTATCGTGCGTCGATCGTCCACTCTCCGGCTGTTATTCCCCGATTCGGGCGATGGCTTGTGACTGGGGCTGGTAATCGTACAAACCGCATGTGGCGCAGTGCAGAATAGAGCACGCGACTAAACGCGTGTACAAGACGGCGTCTGCTACCCGATCGACGCGCACAAGAATAGGTTGCGACATTATCCTATGTTTTACTGGAGGCATGTATCAGTTCTACTATGTTTAATGATAACTGGGAGAGTATGTACACACAACAATGTACATTATCCTACTAGAACCATGCCCTACCACGCACTTCACGCCACTCGCATGCCACACCCCCACTCCCACTCCCACTCCCACTCCCACGTACACCACCCACACACACCAGCCAATGAAATCGGTGTTGCGAAAGAAAGAAAGAAAGAAAGAAAGAAAATAAGAAGAAAGAAACTCGAACTCGAATGCTAAACCCACGGCTCACTCACTAAGTCGCTGGACGGAGAGGAGAGGATGCGATGCTCACCATGGGCAACCAACCAAGGTGCTCAGTATCCCTGCCACCTTTAGTCACTATTGCTATTGCTCCCAATTATATATATACACGGTAACCTGTAAATCACCTATAGTAACAAATCCCACTTATACAATTTATCACACATACATATTCGTCTTTTTGATCTAAAGGTCTGGCTTTTCGATATTCGTCCAACTGAAGCCCCCCTACACTCACACTCCCTCCCCCCCCTCTCACTCTGTATTTTTTTATTGCCAACTGATATTCTTCAACTCACTCAATTGGGATCATCACAGTTTAAGAGTCCATTGTATATATAATCCATCCACTTAATTACCTGTATAATGGATTATCCAAAAAACGACACCAAAGTCGCTGCTGATTCAAATTCACCAACTTCGATTCCAAATCATAGGGTATGTATACTTATATTTTTGAAGGTTTTTTTATTTATTTATTTATTTATTATACCCGTGTTATAACCACACACCCTCATTTCTGATATACTAACCACGTATTATTTCACTCAATTAGATGTCTATATCTGGTATGCTCTCGAATAATTATCAAGCTTCAGCTGCTTCTTCAACCTTCAACAATAAGCTGGAAAATTTGCTGAATGGACCAACGCCTCAAGAAGAAGACGAAGAAGATGACTATGAAGACGACGACGACGATGAAGAAGAAGAAGATGGCGAGGATACAGCATCTTCAATCACGAATAAATCTCATACATCTACTATTTATTCCAACGGTAATAATAAGACAAAGATCAATAGTCTTATCAATCCAACATCTCCATCGCCACCACCAACTTCATTGGATCACTCATACACAAAACCAACTTTGGAAGATTATGAAAACATAAATGCAAAGGATTTATTCACAAATTTTAAGCAAAGAACTAAAAATATAGTTAATTTAGATACTATTTCAATAACCGATGCAAATAAGTTGAAATTCTTAGAGAATGAATTTCAAACTACAGCTTATCCCAATGGTGTTTACGTCAATAATAAATTCATCGATACTCTCAAGCATTATCTAGTCTCAAAAGATTACAAGATATTGGATAAATTAATCAAGAGAGAAAAATCATTAAACCATGATTCATCAAAGATACAAATGTTGAAAAATCAACAGTTAAAATTTGTTATAGATAGTATAAGAGAAAATAAACTCAAATTGAACGAAATCGAGGTTCAAAACCTTTTACAATTGGACAACATCAAAAATGCAAAATTGGCTTCTACTCAATTGACAAATGAAACACCAGCTGCAAAGAGGGCAAGAACAATGGCTTTGAAAAAGGCAAGAGCCGAAGCTTTGAAAAATCAAAAAATTGATCCAAACGTATTGGATACTTCATTTATAGACATTGCTCCGAAGGGTAAGAGAAAGAGAAGAACTTTGAACGCCACAACCGCTGCCGAAGCGGCCGCTAATTCTGTTGCTGTAATGTCTACTAATGGTGGTGAAACAGTTATCAAGAGAAGAAAAGCTCCTTCTAATCCCGATTCTGTATCTCATAAAAATGGAAGTGCCTCCTCCACTCAAAATGGAGACGAAAATGGTGATGGTTCTGCTGCTCCCGTGATAAAGAGAAGAAGAAGAACAAAGAGTAAAATCGCCGCCGATAATGCAGCAGCAGCTGCTGCCGCTGCAGAAGCCGCCGCTGCTGGTATCGTTCCAACAAAGAGAGGTAAAGGTAGATCAAAGGCAAATAAAGATACCAATGAATCTACCAAAACAGCCACTACCGACGCGGACGGTGATAGCAATAAAGATGAAGCTGGCCGTGAAAAATTACCAAAGATTAAATTGACTTTAAAACCAAAGATTACATTGAAAGAACAAAGGGCCATTGATAAACAATACGATAACACATATATATCGATTTGGAAAGATCTTGCTAGAAAAGATGGTCCAAAGGCTTATAGAATGTTTCAACAATCCACACAGGCTAAACAAATCAATCTACGTAAGACTTCATTGTTGGCTGCAAGAGAATCTAAAAGATGGCAAATTAAGACCAATAAATCTCAAAAGGATCTTATCACGAAGGCTAGAAGATCTATGAGAGAGATGATGAACTTCTGGAAAAAGAATGAAAGAGAAGAAAGAGATTTAAGAAAGAAAGCAGAGAAGGAAGCTGCAGATGTTGCCAAGAAGGAAGAAGAAGAAAGAGAATCAAGAAGACAGGCCAGAAAGTTGAATTTCTTGATTACACAGACAGAATTATACTCACATTTCATTGGTAAAAAAATCAAAACCGATGAATTCGAAGGTAATATGGCTGATAGTTCCATCACTGCAGGTGGTAACCATGCACGTAATGCGGCAGCCGCTGGTAATGTTGATTTATCTCACGCCAATAAAGATTTTAACTCATTAGACTTTGAAGATGGTAATGAAGAAAACTTGACAAAGGCTGCTGCTGCAAATGCTCAAACTGCTTTATTAGAAGCTCAGGCTAAAGCACAAGCTTTCAATCAAGATCTACCAAAGGATGCTAATGCAGATGATGAAAATGAAATGAATTTCCAAAACCCAACTTCATTAGGTGAAATCAACATTGAACAACCTAAATTGTTGAACTGTACTTTGAAAGAATATCAATTGAAAGGTTTGAATTGGTTGGCCAATTTATACGATCAAGGTATCAATGGTATATTAGCCGATGAAATGGGTCTTGGTAAAACCGTTCAAAGTATATCAGTCTTGGCTTATTTAGCTGAGACTCATAATATCTGGGGTCCATTTTTAATCGTTACGCCTGCTTCAACTTTACACAATTGGCAACAAGAAATCACGAGATTTGTTCCTGATTTTAAAGTCTTACCTTATTGGGGTACTGCTAAAGATCGTAAAGTTTTAAGAAAATTTTGGGATAGAAAATCCATTATCTATAAAAGGGATTCACCAATCCATGTTGTTGTAACTTCATATCAATTAGTCGTTGCAGATGCTCAATATTTCAGTAAGATGAAATGGCAATACATGATTTTAGATGAAGCTCAAGCCATTAAATCATCTTCATCATCCAGATGGAAATCTCTTTTGAGTTTACAATGTAGAAATAGATTGTTACTTACAGGTACTCCAATTCAAAACTCGATGCAAGAGTTATGGGCTTTATTACATTTCATCATGCCTTCACTTTTTGATTCCCATGATGAATTTAGTGAGTGGTTTTCAAAGGATATCGAGTCTCATGCACAATCAAACACCGAGTTGAATGAACAACAATTGAGAAGGTTGCATATGATTTTGAAACCATTTATGTTGAGACGTATTAAGAAGAATGTTCAGAGTGAATTAGGTGATAAGATTGAATTGGATATTTATTGTGATTTAACCAACAGACAAAAGAAATTATACCGTATGTTAAGATCTCAAATCAATTTGATGGATCTTATTGAAAATAGTAAGAGAATCGGTACCGATGAAAATCAAGAATCACTTATGAATGTCGTTATGCAATTTAGAAAAGTTTGTAACCATCCTGATTTATTCGAACGTGCCGATACGAAATCTGCTTTTAATTTTTCAAAGTTTGCCCAAACCGGTTCTTTAATGAGAGAGGCAAGTGAAAGCTTGTTGGAATATAATTACTCATCGAGAAATCAAATCGAATATAAATTACCCAAGTTGATATTCGACGAGTTATTATCAACTAGTGATAAATTCGACAGTTTAGTAGATACAGATACGTTGATTAAATCCAAATTCAACATTTGGAGTCCAGACAATATTCATAGTGAATCCAATGGTTCAAAAAGTTTTAGTTGGTTGAAATTTGTCGATTATTCAGCAAACGAAGTGTCTGATATTAAAAAGAAAGATATCATATCTAGATCGATCGATTTAAAATCATATACCGGTAAGAGTAAGATGGAGATCACCAATAGATTCAAGACACTTTATGGCGATGAGGAAACCGTTTCGAAC
This sequence comes from Wenyingozyma nitratophila, assembly GCA_030567875.1. Taxonomy (NCBI): domain Eukaryota; kingdom Fungi; phylum Ascomycota; class Pichiomycetes; order Pichiales; family Pichiaceae; genus Wenyingozyma; species Wenyingozyma nitratophila. The sequence continues at coordinate 129,384 of JAJLSW010000027.1, read as the reverse complement.
AATAAATTATTCTTGATCAACAATTTCGATATTAAGACAAATGAAGAAAATCTTAAGGAATTAGTCACGGTTAAAAATAAAGTTTATTACGACATGTATTTGAATGTATCTCAACCCGGTGCATTTGAAATTGCATCTGCTCCTCCTATTGATATCAGTTGTTCAATGGCAAGGTTTAACTTTGCCAAGAATGATTCATTGTTCGATGGTAAGATTAGAAGTGCCATGACTGATTTGAGTCTTAATGCACAGTATGATCTGTATAAATCGGATATAGATATCGAGAATTATCCAAAGGCTGAAATGATGTGTAAACCAGTCAATTCAATGACTGGTTTCTCATCTATTAGATTACCATCGATGCAAAGATTTGTCATTGAATCTGGCAAATTGGCCAAATTGGATGAGATCTTGGTTGATCTTAAGAAAGGTGGTCATAAATGTCTGTTGTATTTTCAAATGACAAGAATGATGGATTTAATGGAAGAATTCTTGAAATATAGACAATACAGTTATATCAGATTAGATGGTTCCTCCAAATTGGGTGATAGAAGAGATTTAGTGCACGATTGGCAGACAAAACCAGAATTGTTTATCTTTTTATTAAGTACAAGAGCTGGTGGATTAGGTATCAATTTAACCGCTGCTGACACCGTTATCTTTTACGATTCCGATTGGAATCCAACTATCGATTCACAAGCTATGGATAGAGCCCATAGATTGGGTCAAACTAGACAAGTTACAGTTTATAGATTGTTGGTACGTGGTACCATTGAAGAAAGAATGAGAGATAGGGCCAAACAAAAGGAACACGTGCAACAAGTTGTTATGGAAGGTAAGGCTTCGGCGGATAAGACCGCTGCACTCGCCAATGTCTCTTCAGGTGGTAAGGAGAATAATAAGGATGTTGCCATGTGGTTATTGAACGATGAAGAAGATAACGAAGAAGACACTACTACCACTACCACCACCACTACCACTACTACTACCACCAGTAATGGCGAGGATAAAGTTGTTGAGATGGATAACAAATTGCAGGAGCTTTATCATGAAGGAGAGGGAAAGTTTGAAAGTGGTACTGTTACCCCTGTTGCTTAGAAGCAATGCACATAATTTTGTAGATCTCAACTAAAAAATAAAATAATAAAATAATAAAATAAATGAAAACAACAATAGTAATAATTAAAATAGGAGCACATCATCACATCACCACACACCACAACACCGCGCGCTGTGACGGCACACCCCCGCACCACGCTCGCTAAAAGCCACCCACAAAACAAGAATAAAAATAAAAATAAGAAGAAGATAGCGAATCGAATTTCCAAAGAGGCAAAGACAAAGTTGGACGATCACTCTCTCCAGCTTCGGCGTGGGATAAGGCTGATGATGATCTATGCGATTCGACAATTGTTCAGCAGCACGGCTATAATATATTATATATCTCTCCGGCATACCTCGTATCTATTTCACACATCTCATCTTGCCTCCCGTGCACATATAGATATAGATTTATATACATATAAGCTAAGGAAAGGGTGATTGTTCAACTTGGAGTTTTAGTTAGATACATATACTTGGATATTTCATATATTTTCGATAGTATTCTATTCTATCTGCCCCGAATTAACCCTCTAGTTTTTTTTTCTTACACACTTTTTGACTGATTCTTTTCACATCACATCGGTTGATAAAAGTGATTCCCACTTCCTACTGTGTTCTTCAATTGTAATATATTTGACTAAACACACAATTAGGACAATACAACTCGTTCTTATAGTCTTGTTAGTACATCTTACTCAAGTCTAAGCTTTTAATTTCCAATAAAGTCGTTGTAATTGCGAACGAAAAGAATAGAATAAAATAAAATAGACTAGAATCAAATCGTTTTAAAACCATTCATTTCAAACCACTTACACTCTTATATCATATCCATTGCATCTTTTAAACAGAGATTGAAGTTTGATTTTACCGAAAATCACAAAAAAGAGAGACACACATACACTTATCCACACACACACACACACACACACACACACATACACACATACATATACAAGGGTTCAAAACAAATTTACCTTGTACTGCTTAATAACTAATTCCAAATTAAAACACACATATTAAAACCCCCCACATAACACATATCTTTATCCTACAAAAATGACTAAAGAATATACATCTGATCAAGAAGATATTGTACGTAAGATACTGAGTATCGAGAAATCTGAATATTATAAGATCTTACACGTTGAGAAGAAAGCTACAGATATAGAGATCAAGAAATCATATAGGAAACTAGCGGTTAAATTACATCCCGATAAGAATAAGCATCCCCAGGCATCAGATGCATTCAAAAAATTAGCAAAGGCATTTGAAGTCCTTAGTGATGACTCAAAGAGAAGAATATACGATCAAACAGGTTACGATCCAGATTCAAGAGGAGCCGGTGGATTCGGTAATGGTGGCGGAGGAGGAGCAGGACCAGGAGGTGCCGGTGGAGCAGGATTCCAAGGGTTCCCAGGTTTTGCCGCTGGTGGTCATCCATTTATGAATGCTGGTGCGGGACCTCAATTCTTCGATAATGATATATTTAATATTCTTTTCAATCAAGGTAGAGGAGGTGGTGCTACATTTGGTGGCAATGGTTACACTTTCAGTTTTGGTGGACCAGGTGGTAACCCATTCATGTATCAAGAACCAGGAATGAGAAGAAGAAGACCAGGTACCACGGGTTCTAGTGCCCCAGGTGGTGCTGGACCAAGAGGTCCCTCGGGTGAAGCTGGTGAACAAGGTTTATATGATATTCTCAGACAACTTTCTCCATTCTTAATCTTTATAATACCGATGTTACTAAATTTCATCTTCAACTCTGGTGAATCTAATTCCGTTCCAAAATTCAGTTTTGAAGCACAACCTGCGTTATCAGTTGAGAAACATACGCCAAGGTTCAAAATCCCATATTATATCGATGAGAAATCGAATGAAAATTATAATACACCAGACACATCACGTAAACTAGGTGCTAGAGTGGAGAAGATATACGTTACAGATCTTCAAAATAGATGCCAAAGAGAAGAAAGATTGAAAGAACAATTGATTCAAGATAGTTATGGTTGGTTTTTCCCCGATAATGAAAAACTTCAAAAGGCCCATAGTTTACCAATGGTCCATTGTAAAAGATTGAGGGAACTGAACCTAATTTAATCAAAACAACTACTGTAGAAATAGCTTAGTGGTAAGTTCGAATAGACCAGCTTATATATATATATATATATATGTATTGGTTATGTTACTGTTTCTGTGTTTTTTGTCTTTTTTTTTTTGAAATTACGTAGATTTATAGATCCAATATCGACGATTTAGAACTTATTTGAGATAAGAATGAGGTGTATATTAAACTAATAAAAATGAGCTATAGAAATAAAACCAAGATGAGAGGATACAATTACAAGTATTTTGTAATGTAAGGTATATGTGAGATTATAGATTATATGAAATGACTGAATGAAATAAATGAAAAAAAACAAGAAGTGTGATTAATTAAATGATATCACCAGATTTGAAATGTTTACCCTTGACGAATTCCAAACCTTCACCAGAATAACTTGTCAAAGGACTAACTTCGACTAATCCATCTACATCATCGATGATACCACCGTTTTCAAGTACCCAATTAGTAGACCTTTGCAAACAACTCAACTTTGCAGTCTCTGGCGAGTCATTGGCAGATCCTGGTGCGTTTTTCAAAGGCGAAAACTCATCGGTTCTTTCAACTTCAAGACAACCAAATTTACTCAGCGTCACCGATGGGAAAACGTCAAATATGAACTGCTCCATCTTCAAACCATTTGGTTCTTGAGGTTTTATTATTTGACCAGTGGTAAAATCTAAGGATCTAATAGCCTTTTTGGCTACATGATAAGGTAAATGTTTTCTAGAATTGATCCATTTAGGAACCATTTTAGTCAAGAAATCAACGTTATAGTAATGATTGACAATATTAGCAGCCCTAAGACGTAATTTACCAGTTTCATCTTTTTCTTCGCTTAATTCTTTCGAAATCTCACTATATTCAATAACACAAGAAGCATTTGTATCTTTATCCAAAACGATCAAACCAACTTTTTCAGAAACGTCTCTTTTTCTAACCACTTTTGTGGCAATATCATATGAATTTGTGAATGAATAACCTAAAAACACCGGATCGGCAACTTTAACCAAAACATTATCAACACAGTACATGTGTAAATGATGAATGTTTCTCTTTGTGAAATCTTGTAATAAATTGTTATCATAGATGGCTTTGTATAACCCACCATTCCCATCTGGGGATTCTACCAATGAATGCTTGTCTTGTAATAATAAACGTTCACCGGTTAAATCAACAGCTGGTAATACACCTTGGTTGAAAAAGACAACATTTTCAGCTCTTAATCCAAAGTATTTATTTTCGACAAAGAATAATTCGGTGGATGATCTAGTTGGACCAGATGTCATGATATAAAGTGGGATAATACAAGATTCAATCTTGAATTTCTCATTGACCAAATTTTGTAATCTAAGGATCCTTTCACATTGTAATTGGAATAAGGATTTACCCGATGGTAAGCCAACGTTATAACATCCTTTTGGATCATCGGAACCTAGTCTTGTTCCTTGACCACCGGCCATTAAGAGAACACCAACTTGATTCTTCTTCAAGAGATCAAAACCTGTATCTAACCATTTGTCCATAATGTGGTTGCTTTCAGCTTCTAAAGTCGAACTATACGAACAACTAGGTAATGGATCTACATTTCTACTTGCTGAAGCTTGAGAACTGTATTCGATTGCATTTTTAACATCACTAAGGTACGAACGTGGATTAGGGATCTTGTTCAATTGCTTCAACAAATTGGATTTCTCAGCAGAGTTGGATTCCTTCCAGTATTTGAATAAGTGACTTTGACCAGCCTCGTAGTAAGCTTCTACGATATCATTAGGTTGAGTCATTATATTTTAAATCTATGTCAAATATCAATATGACACGTCAAGGGGAAAATATGCTTTGATCTTGCGTGTGCGTTATATATATATGTGGGGGGAGGATGGGATCAGATCAGGGAGTGGTCGATCGCAAAGTTTATTTCGAAGAAAGATAGATGGATTTGCTTTCCAGAAAGAAACGACTCGTGGCAAAAGAAGGAATACAAAGCTTTAACACAGTTCCTATAAGAGTACCAAGTCCAAGATGAAACAGATACGAGTACGCACAAGTCACGGTTGCAAAGATGGCTAGACAGTTGACTTCGCCGTGGTTATATATTTAGCAACGCGATTTGGCGCCGTCACAAAGAAATTCTGAGACCGGAGAGGCCCAGCCATTTTTTTTTTCGTTTGTTGTCGCATTTCCTCTTTGGGCCTAAATTGGACCGCTGTTGTTTTACCTGTTATTATTGTAATTTATTTGGTGTACATATAGATCGATAGTATGTATCTACGTACGTATAAATGAACAGCTACAGGCCGAGTTCCTTAAGAATGAAAGAAGCTTCCCTTTGACCAGAGATCCAGGCACCATCGGCATTACCGTGTGCTTCGTGAATGGCGTGCTCTCCAGCAAATCTGATATTACCAAATCCTTCGGTCAGTCCCTCGTTAACTAGCACATCGCCAGGGGCATTTCCAGATATGGACCCCCTACTGTATGGATCTAAGGACCAATCAGCAACAAACGACACGTTTGGTTGAGGAAGTGATTCAACAGATTTCCCAAGGGCTTTGGCAAAGATTGGTGATATGATCTTCCATGAATCTTGTGGGTTTGACTCGAGGTAATACGAAGCTGGTGCTGGTACAAGACACATCAAAGCAGGGATGTTTCTCACAGCTTGTAGATTAACAATCAAAGATGGGAAATCAAACGCTTCAACCTTGTCAACTTTGGTAGAGATTGCGGTCGTTTCAAATGACTCAGTGGTAGCCACGTCCTCTTCAGGTTTTGGTAGAACAATGAATTTCTCAACATCTGGCCAAAATACAGACTTTGAGTCAAATTCAAAGATAACTTTAGTAAGAGCGATGAAGTTTGTATTTGAGAAATTGTCCACGATCTTTGGAGGTAAAGAAGGCTCAAATTTAATAGCACCTTCTTCTTCGGTACCTGATAGTTTCAAGACACTTTGTGGGATTGTAACAATTGCATATTTTGAGGTAAGGACTTTGCCACTTTTCAAAGTGATCTCTAAAGTGTAATTATTTGGTTGCGTGAACTTCTTGGTAATTGACTTCACCACGCTGTTTAACAGTATGTTTTCTTTTGGAAATCCTTCTAGTTCATTATCGACGATTGTCTTGTAACCAGTGACATTGAAAGCGTCTCTGCCACCGTAACCCCCATCTGCTAATTTCCCAGAGAATGAAGTCCACGATGAACCATTTGGAATTTCGAGGATTCTGAGTAAGGAAGGAGCATACTTAATTTGATCATCAGTCAAGAACTTCTTATTCTTGGTCAGGTATTCAGCACACATGGTCTTCAAATTGACATCCTTTCTGGATGGATCTGCCTTTGTATATAGTTTCATATCAGATACAATTGGGTTCAAGTTATATTCAGCGGGGACAGGTCCTTCGGGTCCGATCAACATAGCTGAATGATCATCAAAGAAGTAGTCCACATTTCCCCTGGCGAGAGCTTCGTCGAATACAGGATTATCACCGGTACCATGGAACCAACAAGCACCTAGGTCGTAGGAATACTTGGCATCTGGATGCTTATACGTGAATAATCTACCACCAACTCTGTCTCTTGCCTCTAATAGAAGAGTGGAGACACCCTTAGAATTTAGATCCTTTGCAGCTTTGATACCAGATATCCCCGCACCAATAATGATCACTGTTGCGTCTAATTTTGACATGTCGGCGTATTCTTGTTCAATACTAACCACCTCTATAGAAATTAATAACTTAGGAACGAAGAATTATTATAAGGATGACGATAAGGTTGGTGAACCATGCTCTTAGCTCTTAGATTACCACTGGTGCGACTCGGATAATATTCCCCTTCTGGCACTGGTATCCCCTTAGTGTACGTATATATAAAGACGAGTTTCACAGCCGCGATTATGGGTTTCTTTAAAATTTACATTCATTATCTATATATTTCTACTAATCGTTATACGTTTTTAATGTCAGCGCTGAGAGCCATATATCTATACATGTGTGTATTATATGGCGCTACCATTCGTGACGTGATGCTCTATATTTGTGTATATGTACAGGTTGTTGTTGTTGTTCTTTCAAGGGTATGCATTTTTTTTTCTTTTTTTTCCTTCGATTCTGCATGAAAGCAAATGAAGTTTAAGATCTAAAGTTTTTCAGCCGACAAATCAGCTTTAATTCTGAAATACTGGCCTCTCCAGTTGATCTCTGAACCAATGATTGCTACAAACCAAATTGGGAATGCGAGTGCTTCTCTAGCGATCCAAATAGGAATGAATTGTTTGAGAGTAGCATACTCTTGAGTTTTCAAATTTGGATCTGAGGAAACTGTGGAAGATTTAAGGAAAAAAGGAGGCGATGTCAATTGCTCTTTCACAGAATGGAAAAGAAAGTGATAGTGTACATAATCTGTGAAGAACCATGCTGTGATGTGGAAACATAACCAGAGCCAACTAAACTTTGAACCTAAAAATAAAACGCTCACTGCAAAAGTACCAAACAATCCACAAAGGAAACATTCTGTAGAAGGTTCGAGGAGTGTAGCTGCTAATACCATATATTTCCTGACTCTTAACCATCTCATTCTTCTAGTGACGTAATCTAATAATCTACCACCTACTTCATGTCTACTTCCACCTGGTAAGGGTTGAACAATACAATCACCGGTCATACCAGTTCTACCTTTGCAATAATCCCATAATGCAATACCAATCATATTATCCTCACCAATATACCTTGCAAAGAATCTAATACCGTTTCCCTTTTCTAAACTGTAAAATTTGGCATCACTGAAACCTTCACCAGACTTACCGTCGATACTTGCCTCGTTGGCTTTATCGCCCATCTTAGAGACGGCTAGATCTAACTCAGAGCGTCTATAAAGGTTAGACTTACCATTAACACAGGGAGCAACTGCTACTTTGTTTAATGAGACGTAAAACTTGGAGTGCGAAGTTCCCAGGAACATCTCGTCTAATTTCGTTCCAATCTTAGTGTGTTCACTTGTAGCTGATGAAACCGCCAATGGGACATGATGGACTAAATTGACCCTTCTTCCCTTGTTAGTGGCAAAATTATACGTAGACGACCCGTTATCCAATGAGTTACACAATGAAAAGACAGATCTCTTTAAGATATCTGGCCTTGCCCATACATTTGAATCGAGTATCCAAAGAATGTCAAATTTGGCTTGTTTATAACCTTTTGCAAGGTTGTTTACTTTTGGGTTGGGACCATAAGAGGCTATGTTTTTTGGGTCATCGACTATCAACTTGGCATCGATATGTGGGTATCTCTTGATTATATCCTGCGCTATACCAATTGCAGGATCATCGGAAGCTTGAACACAGAAGATAATTTCCAATTTATCAGTTGGATAATCTTGCTCAAAACAACTGCACAGGCATAACTCCATTTCGGGATCTATGCCTTTCAGAGGTCTCAATATCGTAACACCTTCCAAATTGTGGCTTTCGATCATATGATCGATCTTCCGTCTTGATCCAATTGAAAATTTGCGAAGTACTTCAAAAAATCCGTTGTATGCTAGGATCAAGATCACCAGGTACCATACGAATGCCACCAAGGCGAAAAAGGTTATAGTTTTGCCAAATTCATCGGGTTCACCACTGTGTTCCAACGGTACAGCAATCATGTATGGTATGGGCGTGTTATCTATGGGCACTATAAAAGTAAATGGTCAAGGAAACAAATAATGTCCCGTTCAAATACGCCAAAGTTTCAACACATGTCCGATTTTTTTACAAGCCTTCTGCCGAGATGAATCGAGAATTTTTTAAAAATCCTGAGCGGATTTCGTAATTACAAAACCTACAGGACAACAGGAAAACGGCTCGGGTAGTTGCCGTGAGTTTCGGGTTAGATGAGATTTTGTGACTGGTTATATGCTGGTATGATTAATCTAGTGATCAGCCCCTCTTTTCACATATATTCTCTTCTTTGTGCTTATTTACACTCTCATGCGCCAAAGACTTAAAACTTTATCTAAATAGGATGCGCCGGCTTTTGAAAGATCAATTTTGACAAGCCGATCTTCCACTGTGCAACGCCAATTCCGGCTGACTTTCTCTGTGCCTTCAAAGCACTTGAATGACAATAATTCCACCTCTGAATCCTTGACAATTCATGCAGACTTACACTTGTATACCTTGTCTACATTACGGTACGTGCACTGTGCCATGACGTTCCCACCCCCACGGAGTCCCGGCTATAGCTGGATATATATAAAAATGGACACTGATCCGACGCGTCGCTATACCCCGATCGACGCTCCCCAAATCTGAGTCAGAGAGAGCGCTGCGGGCCAAAAAAAATTTTGAGATTCCCAACTTTTCACCCTTGAGCATGTGCTGTTGGGATACGTTATGAAGTCTTTTTAGTCAATTCTTATTCTTGGGTATATACACATGTACAAGAAAGATCAAATAGACAAGGACTTGGAAGCTAAAGTCAAAAAAATCAATCTGGAATCGACAAAAGAAATGGCATCTTCAGGATCTTCAAGTTCGTCATCTCAATCTCAATTGGCACATCTCTCATCTCCATTAGCTGGACCAGTAACCACTGCATACGAATATGAAGAAGACGAAGATGTGCAGTTAGAAGAACCGGAACAGGAACAAGAGGATGTGAAATCCGTTGTTGCTCCTTTGAGAACTCCAAAGCCATTACGTGAACCATACTATAAGAAACTTAATACACCACTGAATACCAGACCTGCATCTCCATACACTTTAAATCCGCCAATCGAATTGGACGGTTTGTCATGGCCAAGTGTTGGTGCACGTGAAAGACTTGAAAGTACACCAGAAGAATCCAGTGCCAGAGAACTTAGAATTGCAGATGCTGTCAAGGTTATCCTAACAGAGTTGGGTGAAGATGTTAACAGAGAAGGTCTTCTCGAGACTCCTGAAAGATACGCTAGAGCAATGCTTTTCTTCACCAAAGGTTATGAAGACAACATTAAGAACGTTATCAAGAGAGCTGTCTTTGAAGAAGATCACGATGAAATGGTTATTGTGAAAGATATCGAAATCTATTCCTTATGTGAACATCATCTTGTTCCATTCTTTGGTAAAGTTCATATTGGTTATATTCCAAATAAGAAAGTGTTGGGTTTGAGTAAATTGGCAAGATTAGCTGAAATGTACGCCAGACGTTTCCAAGTTCAAGAGAGATTGACCAAGCAAATAGCCATAGCATTAAGTGAAATCTTACAACCAAGAGGTGTTGCCGTAGTTATAGAAGCCACCCATATGTGTATGGTCTCTAGAGGTGTTCAAAAGACAGGAGCTGTAACTGCTACAAGTTGTATGCTTGGTTGTTTCAGAGCTCAACAAAAGACAAGGGATGAGTTCTTGACCTTATTGGCCAGAAAATAATAGTAGACGTATCTTCAATCTGTTGATCGCTTTGAGTTCTGTCTTATTCCACGTTTTTTTTTTTCTTATTTGTTATTCTCTTGTTTTTGTTTTGTCTTTTAGCACATTTGCTTGCTTCATAATTGTTTAAATTGGGTAGGGTTTTCAACAATAATCTATATACGTTTAATTTATGTTCTGATAATATATCATTATCTCCTTCTTTTTTTCTTTTTGTTTTTCTTTTTTTTTTGTACTTTTATAGTTACTAGAATTATGTTCAACCATTTACATATATAATCGTCATATCTTATTTTCCATGGAGTAAACTATAAACTATAAACTACACTTTGATTTACGAAAAATAATACGCAGATATGACTTTTTCTTTTTTTATATTGGCGAAATTATAAAGTTAAATTAATTTGAAAGAAAATAAAAAATTCATTATTTACAAAAACAATTCTAAAATTTTATCGTTTTTTTTTTAGCTATTTGGTTTGATAGTATTTAGTGTAGTAATTTATTTCTTACCCTTTTTAGAGAGACTTGAACCAATTGTGATATTAACCTTTGGTGGGACGGTGAAACCAAAGGATTTACCAACTTTGACCAAATCCAATTTGTCGACTTTATAAACTGTTTTCAAATGATGAGAAGCGTAAGCTTGTAAATAAGCTCTGTAACCATCCTTGGCACTTTGATGTAACCAATAATTGTTCTTGACTAATTGTTCTAATTGTGATTGAACATTTGCTATTTTACTCGTTGGGAATTCGAATTCATTTAATGGGACTTTGGCAGCTTTTAGATATCTCAAGAATCCTAATTCGGATGGGGTTAAGAACATCAAAGATTTACCACGACCTGCAGAACCTCTTGCAGTTCTACCGACTCTATGGATATAATCTCTTGGATCATCAGGTGGATCGAATTGAATAATCCAATCGACTTCTGGAATATCTAAACCTCTTGCTGCAACATCTGTACAGATCAATGAACCTTGTTTAGCATTACAAAATTCGAAAAATGTATTTGTTCTCTTTTGTTGTTTTTGTTTACCGTGTAAATCGAGTACAGGTAAATCTATGTAATTCAATAATTCACTGTAATATTTGACAGAGTTACAAGATGATACAAAGACAATGATCTTCTTCTTTTGATTTCTCTTTAAAAATGAAAATAATAATAAGAATCTCTTATCTGATTCACATACAACGTAACCTTGTTCTAAACCATCGGCAGTTGATGTATCTCTATCTTGATGAACATTTATGTAGACTGGAGCTTTCTTTAATGAAATACGTGCAAGATCTTCAACTTTTGTAGTTTGAGTGGCTGAAAATAACATGGTTTGTCTGTTTTCATTTGGTAAAATCTTAACAATTTCTTTCATTTCATCTTCGAAACCAATCTCTAAGATTCTATCCGCTTCATCGATAATTAAAGTCTTCAAATTCTTGAAAATGAAACCTTTTGTGTTTCTTAAATGATCTAATAATCTACCTGGGGTGGCGATCAATAAGTTGACACCTTTACTTAATTTTTCAGCTTCTTGTCTTCTGTTATTACCACCAATAACGATACCGAAATTTTGAGAATGGTTAGCCATTAACTCTCTAGCAACACCAAAGATTTGTAAAGCCAATTCACGAGTTGGGGTAATGATAATAGCACCGGTACCATTTCTTGAACCGAACTTCAAAGAGTATAATAGTTCAATTGCTGGAATTAAAAAGGCTAAAGTCTTACCGGAACCGGTCTTTGCAGCTCCAAGAACATCTCTACCAGCTAAAAGAGGTGGGATAGTTCTAGATTGAACTTCAGTCATCTTACTGAAACCCATGGTTTCGATACTCTTCAAAGTTGGTTCGGATAAACTTATATCTGTGAATAATTCTGGTATATTTGTGGATTGGTTTTCTGCGGTGGTTGGTGCTGATGGTGCTTCGTTTATTTCTTCTAATTCTTCTTCTTCTTCTTCCTCTTCTTCGTCTTCGCTGTCGATTTCTTCATTAACTTCATCTTCGTCGACTTCGTCATTACCGTCTACAGTTTCTAATAGAGCAGTAACGTCATCGTATTCGTTATCGATCTGATTGACGAGTTTACTTGTATCTTCGTCATCTGATTCAGGGTATGATTCCCTCTTGGCTGGTTTCTTTTCCTTGTGCTGTTTCTTAGCATAAGGGGCAGCCTTGCTGTCTCTGCTAGATCTCTTTGTTGCCTTGGCCATTGGAGAATACCTATAAGTGGGAGGATAATTACTAAAGAGTACTGCAGAAGGAACCTATTTCTTGCCAATCACTTATTGATAAAATCTATATTAGCGGTCTATACAAAAAAAAAAAAAATTATGCATAAGAAAAAGAAAAAAATTTTAGTTGTGTGCGGGTAATCTGCAAATTATCCACTGCACCGCCGTGGTCTGTTTTGTTCCGGTACTATGGTATTATTCTATGCTATCATTCACTGGATGGTTGTGGTTGTGGTGCTGCGGGCGGGTGTTGCAGGTATTTTCCATCTATAAGACTCCAGTCGATGATGGCTTTCTCACCGTAATGGGAACTCAGCCACTCGTTACACTTGACAAAATGCTGGCACTCAAAGAACCCCCTTGAAGCACTCAAGGGCGATGGATGCACCGATTTCAAAAAATAGTTCAACTCCTTATCAAATCCAACGTTTAACAATGTCTTTTGAGCAGGGGAACCCCAAGCTACCAGTACTATACCTTGCTTCTGTCCCTCGTGGTATTTGATCATCTTACGAACAGCCGTCATGGTGAACTGTTCCCATCCTCTCTTCGAATGAGAGTTGGCGTTGTGAGCTTTCACCGTAAGGCAAGTATTGAGTAATAATACACCTTGATCTGACCATTTGGTCAGGTCTCCCATTAGTGGTGCTTCAAAGTCGGGGTAATCGATCTTAAGACATTTGTAAATATTCCTCAACGAAGGTGGAGGTTTAGTGTTGGGATCTTTAACTGAGAATGCCAACCCATGAGCCTGATTGAAGTTGTGGTACGGATCCTGACCAAGGATTAATACTTTCACTTTGTCAACGGGTGTTAATCTTGTCCACGAATATACATCTTCCTGAGGAGGGAAAACGGTAACTTTAGTGTCCCATTGTACTTTCAAGAATCTCTTCAGATCTAAGAAATACTCTTTTGTAATCTCTGAATGCATCAATGCAAGCCACGTTATATCCATGGTATCTATTTCAAGCTGAAGTAGACTTTTCTGCTCGTCTGACAAACCATTCACCCATTTTGCCTTGTCGAAATCAAAAATTGAGGCATCAGAGGAGTCTATATCTTCCATCTTGGGGACAGCCGCTTTTCTACTCTTGTAAACGATCTTTGCAACATTTTCCTTTCCTGTTGACGCAGACACTAAAGAGTTATTTGCGTCTTCTGTATTGCTTTTCACCGTCTGGTCTGGTTTCTTTGTTGTCTTTCCAGTAGTCTGCTTGACTGCAGGGTCAGCCTTGGGTTTTGTGAAAAAATCGGAGATCTCCCGTTTCTTCTTTTTCTCCTGATTCACCTGACCGGAATCGGATAAAGGTCTCTTACTCACAGTCATTTGATGGACCACCTGTATCTATACTTGGTGTTACCTTACCTCGCCAATACGAACCCTTCAGTGCACAACAGTCCTCTTGGGAAATAGTAGAAGTAGCATTAGAAGTATTGTCACTAACCCACGCGTCTCAGCACAACGGAGCAACTCCACAGCCAGTCTCGGTTCTCAGGCGGCTCGATTTTCTGTTTAAGAGTACTGTGATATCAGAATGGCTGGAGTATAGCAGAACAAGGTTGGTATTGGCAATTAGAACATTTGGTGTAGACTTATAACCTACCTCTATATATATATATACTGGCAGTGGGTTGTAGTGAATACGCACGGGTTAACCGATAGACCTCGATATTTCCAATACCCTGTACTCTCAAACAGCATTATGAGCGATCTCAATCTGCCTCATGAAGGCAAGAGAACAGGCAGCATCAGTGGCAATCATGACAGTGGTAATACAACTAGCAGTGAACCCACGATAAACAATAGGATATTCAAAAAGGCATCTGTGGATAACTTTCTCCGATCTATGAAGAGTCAGGTATTTGAAGATGACTCTGGAACGATTACCAATGCTACACCAGGTTCATCTTTGGTAGGCCCCGGATTCGTACTTGATAAGAAAGCAAGTACAAATGACGAAAAGACTAGAAGATCAAGTTCATGGGCATTTTGGCAAAGAAGCACAGGCATTGTTGATGCTTCTGGAGATGCTAACTCCGGTAGTCATAACCCTACTTCAAATTCAGTATCACCGGCTTTGTTGCCTGATCAGGATAACGATAACAATGACAGCAATAATAATAGTAATAATAATAGTTCCACGAGCCCCAAATCTTTACCACAGCAGCAACAGGAATTGGAGCTCCAATTGGATAAGGCAACTAGAGTCAATCTAGATGTGAAGGAAGTGGTTACGGAAAGTGGTGCCGAGGTTCCAAGTGATAAGAATGTGTCATGGTCATTTTGGAATTCTTTAAGTGCGAATGGCTCCAGTATAGCTAACAGTTTTGCATCGAAAACTCAAAACCCTACAAGCGTATCCAATCAAGATTCTTCTTCTATCTCTGATAACACAATTCATAAGAGACACAAGTCTAATATAATGATACAAGGAGAAGGTGCTGTGCTGTCTGAACCATCAAAAGTTACCTCCTCTGGAAGGAAAGTATCAATAGGCGAAAATTTCAATACCACCGGCATTTCAGAATCGGAAAATAACACCACTTATAAAGCTAAACAACAGAATGGTTCTGCCAATAAAGGTAAGACAAATTTGGTTGTTCCCAATTTTGAGGAAAATATACCATATTATTCTACTGGTTGTAGATTGAGTACCCTTTTAGAGTCTACGAGCCGAAAGCTCTCCATGTACAGGAGTTCCGAAGATTCTTCGTATCACAAAAAGCATTTATATAGATGCGAATCGAGAAGTTTCAAGAGAGCTTTGATAATTGGTGTCCATGGGTTCTTCCCAACAAAGATGATTAGGCCACTTATTGGAACACCAACAGGTACTTCCATGAGATTTGCTCAAGAGGCTGAAACCGCAGTTTTAAACTGGGCCTTGGAACATAAATTAGAAATTGATATACAGAAAATTGCATTGGAAAAGGAAGGTAAAGTGTTTGACAGAGTAGAGTTTTTTTTAGAAGTTATGTCTAAATGGAAAGAAGATATAGAAAGGGCCGATTTTATATTTATTGCTGCTCATTCTCAAGGTACACCCGTGGCGATAATGTTACTATCACAATTGATTGAACGTAACTTCATAGGTGATGACAAAATTGTTGGAATACTCGGTATGGCAGGTATAAACTTGGGGCCATTTTTTGGAGCCGACCAAACTTTTTTCATGAAGGCCTATTCTGCAATTGAAAATCAATCGTTATTGGAATTGTTTGAATTCCAGAATTTTGAGTCAGCTTTATCTAGAAAATACGTTGAGAGTTTAAGGATCTTGATCAGATATGGTGTGAAGATCACATATATTGGTTCGGTTAATGATCAATTGGTTCCCTTGTATTCGGCTATCGCATCACATGTATCACATCCGAATATCTTTAGAGGTGTTTATATCGATAGTTCATCCAATACCCCTGGTTTTGTGACAAGGGTTGTGAAACTGGCTTGCGAGCTGCAAAACCTGGGAAGATCGGATCATGGTGTGATCAAGCAGATCAGTAATGCGCTTACGGGTCCTTTAACTGGTGGGGGTCATTCAAGGATTTATAGTGATCCCAATGTATATAAAACCGCTTTGAGTTTTATCCTCACCACCATACCAACCGATACTTTCAAGGCGCAACCGGTGATATTGGAGACTTTTGAGATACGCAAGATTGGATCCAACCCGTATACTTTACCTTGGTGTGTTCGGGGTTTGTTCTACGAGGCATCCAAGCACCTGGTCCATGGGGACGAGGAATTGAAGCTTGTCTTGAAGGAGTTCGACGAGTGGAAGCCCGAGAACAAGGCGTTGAAAGACGTCAAGTACCGGCTTAACGGTATCAAGGAAATCATCTACTAGCCGTATATAAATATACACATACATATAGAAACTAGGAATACAAGTACAAGTACAAGTACAAGTACAAGTACAAGTACAAGTACAAGTACAAGTACAAGTACAAGTACAAGTACAAGTATAAGTAAATGAAACAGGGCGGCTGCGGGGCCCGCTAAACTCGCCTCTTCCCCCCTCGAGCGCTTGGTGAAAAATTCAAAGTTTCGACATGTTAGTGAGGGTGAGAAAGAGAGAGTGAGAGAAAGAGCGTTATAAGTCTGCCGTGTCAAGTATCTTTGAAGATAGTCGTACAGTGGAAGGAACGACTTGAAACATATCATCGTTGGTGTCTTACTTCTCTATACTTTCTCGATACTTTGCTAATGTCAACAGATTCAAAATCTAAAGGGAAGACCGCTTCTCAAAAGGTCAGTACAGTCGGTGGGTTTTTAGCCGGTGGTTTAGCAGCATGTGGTGCCGTTACCGTTACCAATCCAATTGAATTGGTCAAGACTCGTATGCAATTGCAAGGTGAGTTAGTTGCGCGTGATGCCAACGTTGCCAGACCTTATAAGAACCCTATTCAAGCCCTTGGTTTGATTTTCAAGAATGAAGGTGTTCGTGGTTGTCAAAAGGGTTTATTCTGTGCCTATGTTTATCAAATTGGTTTGAATGGTTGTAGATTAGGTTTATACGAGCCTTGTAGAAACACTTTAAATTCCTTTTTTTACCCTCATTTAGATCCAAACTCCGTCCAATACATCCCAATTAATGTGGTTGCCGGTGCTGCAAGTGGTATTGCCGGTGCTATAGTCGGATCACCATTTTACCTTATTAAGACTAGAATGCAAAGTTACTCCAATTCTATAGCAGTTGGAGAACAAACACATTATAAATCTACATGGGATGGTATAAGAACAATCTTCCAAAAGGAAGGTTTCAAGGGATTATGGAGAGGTGTTGATGCTGCAATGTTAAGAACAGGTGCTGGATCTTCTGTTCAACTCCCAATCTATAATTTTACAAAGCATAAACTTGTCGAATCCGGTATCATTACCGAAGGACCAGCTTTACATTTGACTTCATCTACAGTTGCGGGTCTTGGTGTTGGTGTTGTTATGAACCCATGGGATGTATTATTGACTAGAGTTTATAATCAAAAGGGGGATTTGTACAGTGGACCTATTGATTGTCTTATAAAGACCGTTAAGAGTGAAGGTATTGGTGCCTTGTATAAAGGTTTTGGAGCCCAATTGTTAAGAATTGCTCCACATACAATCTTAACCTTGACTTTTATGGAACAAACCATGAAATTGATGCAATCTGTTGAATCGAAAATCTTCACCTCTTGATTTCTTCTTGTGTGTATTATAATTACTTCCTTGTAATATATATCTATTTATATATACCAATGTTGGATTTTTTTTCAAACTCTTTAGACAGTAAAGAGAACTTAATAGACTAGATAGAAACAATTACTGAAGCAATTTACACGTAAATTTGAACCCAAGAAATGAATAATATATTAGAGAGAGTAATGAAACCATTTGAAAGATAGCAGCATGAGAGTACCAATATATATATGTAGTAATAAGTATTACATATCGTTAAGTTTGTGAATGGCAAACCAAGTATATATCAAGTGAATGAATGAATAAGCGAATGTACGACTATAAACTATACCACTCCTGCAAAAATGAAAAATCGAACCAGACTTTTTCTAAACCCAACAGAGCAGCACCAGATTAAGAAATGACAACAACAATATACCTGTAGAAGGAGAGAAAGCAAAACTTTTTTCGGGTAAATTAACCATCGTAAATGAATACAAGCAATAGAAAGATATTCTTTTCATATGCATTACATACATTCATCACATCGTCATATCGTCATCGTTATTCTGTTCAGAATCATCAACCATCTCGACATTTCTCTGAACATCAGCCACTCTGACACGCGTAGCAAACGTGTTTAGTGAATTTCTAATAGAATTGATATTAGGATGTAATGGAGAAGATACCGTTGTGGTTGGATTAGGCAATGGTGGGACCGTGGCATTTGCCATTTGTACCATATGAGAATGCAAATTAGAACTGCCCATTAGATTAGATGCTGCGGTGGTACTTGTTTCCACTGTAGACAAAGAATCTCCAGATATAATAGATTGAGTATCATTGGCAAGTACCATACTTGCGCCGTCAAATAATGATTGACTTGCAGCAGAGGAGGTAGATGCAATGGTACTCGAAGTATTTGTTGGAACCAATGGATCTGGCGATATTCTGGCACTACTTTCATTTTCACTGTTATGACTATGAGAGTTGCTGCCTTGGTGGGTATGTGGATGGTGGTGGTGATGATGATGTTGCTGTTGTTGTTGTAGAGTAAGATGGTTGGTCTCATCTGCATTAGCAGGGTTAGCATTTAAGGGGTTGGCAGCTGAGACTGATGCCATTTGATTCGAACTTGTCGAAACTGACGAACTTGATGTGCCCGAGTTACACCAATATCTATGGAAGTTCCAAGCATTGGCTTGACATTCTTTGGAACAATATTTGGCCCTCTTACATCTTCTACATTTGGCGAATTGACGTGGTTCGTCTTCCCATTTACCACAGTAGAAATGAGCACATTGCTTTCTACCGCCTTTCAATTCATCCTTACGATTAGAATTTCTAACAATCACCTGGGACCAGTAAACGATATCTTTGGTAAATGATTGTTTAACGGTGAATTGTTCCACCAATGGGAAAATATTGATTCTTTTTGTTGGGTATAGATCCAAATCCAAATATGACGACTTGAATTCGTTTTCAGGGTTCATTTCAAACTCTTGAAAATTCTCGTAATCCCATCTTTCTTCGTAATCTTTCCTCTTCAAATCGTATATTTTCTTGTTTTTAATACGCAACAAACTATGTTCTTTGGCCAAAGTTCTTGAAAGCTTCAAATTCAATTTTTGTAGATTAACGGCTTTCTCAAGCTTGTTACCATACGAATTGACATCGTTAAATTCGTTGAACATATAGTCATATTGAGATGCAGGAAGCTTATCAACTGTGGTGGTTTTGTTCATGGATTGATGGATCATCAGCCCTGGTAAAATAGGTTGATTTGAAGGTGGAACCAACAAAGTAGACGAGGAATTATAATCAAACGGTTCATCAATATCAATGGCATCATCAGATGTATCATCATCGGGATTGCCGCTGTTTTCTGTGTTTCTTCTATTAATTCTATCACTATGAGGCAAGTATTGCTGTTGTTGGGTTCTTCTTTGGCGTAAAACGTGTTGTTGTTGTTGCAATAGCTGTTGCTGTTGCTGTTGATAAAATGGCGGGTCGTCATCAACTACCATATCATCTAAATCGCTTTTGGATAGGCATAGTGATGGTGCAACAGATGCTAACGAAGGATCATCATCGCACGCATCTCTAAGAGTCAACCCATGGACAACATAGGTATCGGCTAAAGAATATCTCAAATAAGTATACTTCGATATAAAAGCCAAAACCTGTAATGACCATATCACGTCGTCTTCCTTTGGAACCAGTATACCATTCTCAAATTCACGAGGTGCTTGATGTAGGCAATCATGGCTGTTATCCTCGGAGAGATTGATCTTTGATAAAAATGATAAATTTTCACCTCCATTATCGATATTTTCGAATAAAACATTGGATACATCTTGATTGTGTAATAGTTGATTCTTAGAACAACAAGAGTCTATTAATTCGTAATAATAGTTTTTCAATTCGAAATTTGCATCCGATACGTCATCTAAATTGTTTAATCTATTTAAGAAATGTAAAAACATCAATCTTTTTTGAGTGATACTCATATTTGAGTCATTATGAATGTTATCGGCATTTATAAAACAACTATGGGCAGATTGTTGATTGTTACCAAGTTTGTGCGATTTTTCATCACTATTGGAATCTCCCATCAAATTTTCTGCGTCCGAAATTATCGTCGTATTAGAGAGAATGGAACCAGAGGTATTAGTAGAAACCCTTTCTACTATATTCTGATCCAATTCATCCGACAAAGGGGCTGAATTTATAAGAGATCCGGCGTTAGCGTTCAAGTTTTGTTCTTGAAGTACTAAATCTTGTTGAATCAAATCCTCGGCAATATCTAAAGTAGTATTGGTCTCTTCGACCAACCTACCAATGTTTCTTAACATTTGATTTATGTTGGGACTTGAAAGCGGGTTATCATTGACATTCCCTATAACTTGCTGTTGCGAGTCGGTAACAGCAGTAGCGGTGGATAAAGATGAGAATGAGCGAGAATTGTTATTGCTAGTGTTATTGTTGTTATTGTTGTTGTTGCTGTTATTATCATTATTGGTGTTATATGTATTGATGTTGGCATGGTTATTATTGGGATAATGATGACAGTAAAGCATTTTATTTTGTCTTTCTCTTATTTGTTTGATTAAAACTTGTTCACGAGTTCTCTTGCTACAGCTTGAATTTCCAAACTCAGGGCCTGAGCCTAAACCCGTAACGTAAAGATAATTATCCAATATGGTAGCAATTATAGGAATCATTCCTGCTTCAACCACTTTTTTCCGTATGGCTTCGGTACCTCTTGTACCTACTAATACCAAACACTGGAACGCCAAGATCCATTTCCATGAAAGAGTACATTTCTCTTTATCATTTTTAGGATCTTTACATTCGTAAAGTATATCGATCAATCTTTCCAAACCACCGTCATTAGCCAACGCCTCTCTAACTTTAGGAGACGACGAGGCCAAGAATGTCAAATGGTTCAAAGAATTAACCAGCGGTTTATCCTCTGTACAGTCTAATGCTCTTCTATCGTACAAAGTAGACGTTATTGATACTGCGGCTTTGTTCGCCAGTATGTTCTTATTATTGGAGTCACGCATAATGTATAAGAGTAATGTGGTCTAATATGATGAATTATGAGGATGGCAACTTTGACGATGTTTTCGCCAAATTGCAGTCGGAAATGGATAGAGAAGAGTTATGAACTAGATCTCTATACCTTGAAGAGTAACTAGTCAAGGCGATATAATCAGATGAATAAATAGAATGGGTTTTGAAAAAAAAAAAAACCGGCGGAATAAAAGAGAGATCGTTTGTTCTACCAGATCGCCTTTAATATATATATACACTCACGGCGAGACAGATATCACTTATGTACAACGGGATTTCACGAGCTGATATCAACAATGAGAAAGAGCTGTTGCTGTGTACTGAAATGAGAACTCCAAATGATGAAAAAATAAGCAATACAAAAATCCCTTGAAGACTGTATTCTGGCTATTTAAAAATGGGGGCAATTTAACTACAATGGGGGGCAACACCGAGATCCAAAAAAAAATATGGAGGGGGGGGGGATATGAAGGGTATTATCGAGAGGAAAGCGGCAAATGAGCAGGGGACCAAATAAGGGTTGTGTATGTGAGTGAAAAGCGGTGATGGTGATATTGTCCAGTGGTATAAGTTGGTTAGTAATTACTGGGATTAGTTATCAGGATCGGTGTTGATATGTAAGCGTTAGGCCTTCTGCAAGTAAATAGCTGGGAATATTCTCGTTCTTCCTCCCGCCCTCGCCTTCGGGTGCGAGGTGTAGTCACTGTGGGTATACATGTCCTGCACTGCCCTGGTGTCGTGATGGTCCTGGGCAGATAGGTTGGTGGATTGGTGGATTGGTGGGTCTTTTTGTTTCTATATATGTATACGTATATTACACAAGCTATCCTATACCCATAACTCTTTACCGGCACTATCCATGTACTCGGATAGCTCGTTGACATTGGCACTCCAGCTTATCAGTTTATCC
Source organism: Wenyingozyma nitratophila (assembly GCA_030567875.1). Lineage (NCBI taxonomy): Eukaryota > Fungi > Ascomycota > Pichiomycetes > Pichiales > Pichiaceae > Wenyingozyma > Wenyingozyma nitratophila. The sequence goes on along the minus strand of JAJLSW010000027.1, from coordinate 106,897 downwards.
TTCATCGAGTCGATTTGATCCTTAGTCATGGTTCTTGGTTGTGACCAGTTGACTTCGACCAATTGGTTGACCTCGTTTATATAACCTTTTATCAACCCAAGGGATAAACTCTTCATTATCAAATGTTCTACTTCATCGATGCTCGAGAGTAATGAAATATTATCCAATATCTCTTGGAAAGTCAAAATCTTACCATTGACTGGTTTTTCAAAGATCAACTCGATAAATGCCATGATACAAACTTTGTGTTTCAAGAAATCGACTTTTTCTAATACATCACTGTATACTTTTGTGGATAGGAATTCTTTGGATCCCATAATAGAGTTGAATTTCTGCAAATCTCCATTGTTCAATGAAATTAACAAGTTCTTCAACCAATCAATCTTACAGTATTTGAAAATATCGTGCATTAAGATTTCACCAAAATTGTAAACTTTATCACCTAATAATGCAGCAAAACAAGTATCGTGAACAATCAATTCTAATTGTTCGATGGATAAATTGGAAAATTCCTTATCGAGACATGCTAAATATAGTAAAGAACTGTAATAGTATGAGTTGAAATCCTTTTTCACCTTACTTAATTGACCAGATGTCTTGTAAAAACTGGCATTGATCTTACTATCGACAGAATTCAATTCATCGATTCTCTTTTCACAATCAGCAATCATAGATGATGCATCATCGACAAGTCCTAATTGTAATTTAATTCTTGCCGTTTCACTTGTTACAAATATTAAGGCTTGTACTATTTCATCACTGAATTTTCCTTCATCTTCTCCATTTTTCAAAGATTTCTTACCGTGGTCTGTGATCTTGGTCTTTAAACTTTCAAAATACTCCAAATGTTTTGAGTAATCATCAGATATATCTTCTAATCCATACAGTAAGAATTCAATCAATTTCAATTGGTTGATCTTATCGTAGAATGTAACTATGAACTCGTCGTATAGTCTCAATCTAAGACCCTTGGATGATGGTTGAGGGTAGAACTCGGAGGAAAGCAATGAAGTCAATTGATACCACAACTTTCTTTCGTATAAGTCTTCCAAGGAGTAAAATACTGTTGATAATTCTGGGTCTGACTCGTCTCTCAATTGGGACAAGGCCAAGGAAGGATCGGCGTCTATATCCATTTGTGACATGATGATCGAAGGCCGGTGTATTAGTGTGTTGTGCAATGCTTACCCTTGTGATTGATCTAAATGACCAACGACAAAACCCATGCCTGTATATCTATCTATCGATGTATCCTCTGTCTATCTGCCCTGTCCATCCTTTGCCACTCGAATCGAAGGCGAGCACACGAAATAAACGTCGATCGTCTCCTGCTTGGGGGGTTTTTAATTCCTTTTATGGTCGATCGTCTCCTAATTGGGTGTGTGGTGCACGTCTGCAGGGAAATATTTTTTTTATAGACGCTTTTCCTTCTTGTATAACTAAAAGGAAGATATCCATATGCTTGACGGTATCTTTGTACGGATTTCCATAGGTTTGATATATTATTCCCCAGGACAGCACGAATATGAGTCAAGCAGGTAACTCGTTGAAGGAAGTAGCGCCAAAATTGGCTACAGGGATCAGACTTGCCACTGCTATTGAATCAAAAGATATCAATTTTTACAACAGTATTGACCAAGATGTTAAAGCACAAAGTACAAAAGTCAACTCTAAGATATTGGACTTATTGGACAAATTGGTGAGCTCGGTATCCACCATCGTTCCTGATTCGGATTATGATCAAAAGAGAACTTTAACATCGATTGAATCGGATGAAAAGGAAAAATGGAAGGCCATATCTTCATCTCTTGAATCACTCTACGAAAATACAGAAGTGTCATTGGATGATTACATGAAGTTCAAGAAGACTGGAAAATCACAGATCAAACCCCTTGAGACTGATAAAGACGATGATTTGACTTATTTAGATGAAACAGATAGAGATAACGCAAATGCCACCGCCAGAAGAATTCCTCAGTCATATAAGATTTCCAAACCACAATTAAAATTTGTCACACCAATAGATGCTACCATAGAATCTCAACCTTTTAAACCATTGATAACCTCTAAACCTAATGCATTAAAATCGTTCCAAGAAACAACTGTTATGGTTCCTTCAAACGAAGATAACTCTATTCCTCAACATTATGAGAATCCATACTCTTACGAAATATTAAATCAAGAATACCCAGAATGGATAGTCGATCCACATAGAGATGTCTCGCAAGATTTTGAATCTATCCCATGGAAGGAAAGTAAAGAACCAATCATTATTGAACGTCCAGACCAATTACCATTGTTACTTGAAGATATGAGCAAAAGTAAAGTTATTGCCGTTGATTTAGAACATCATGATTATAGAACATATCACGGTTTAACCTGTCTTATGCAAATAACGACGGAGTCTCATACAGACTACCTGATAGATACTCTATCACCAGAGTTACTCCCTCATTTATCTCAATTGAACATCATTTTCACAGACCCAAATATTATCAAAGTATTTCATGGTGCCTCTTCGGATATAATATGGCTTCAAAGAGATTTGGGTCTTTATATCGTTTCTTTATTCGATACTTATCATGCTTCAAAAGAATTGAATTTGGGTAAATATTCATTGGCCTTCTTATTAGAAAAATACGTCCGTTTCAAAACGTCGAAGAAATGGCAACTGGCAGATTGGAGACTTAGACCTTTACCTCAAGAGATGAAAGACTATGCCAAAGCGGATACTCATTTCTTAATCGAAGTATTCTACAAGATGCAAAAGGAGATATTGAAATACCCTGGAAAGATGCCAATGGTTTTGAGAAACAGTCGTAAGGTCGCCAATAGAAGGTTTGAATATGCTACTTACAGACCTCTCAACCAATCCGCCGAAGTTTCTTACACCTCAGGTTCAGTGCCACAATCTGCCGATATCCTCAATAACAACGTATCGCTTGATGCATCCCATAGCCACTTGGTTTATCCTTGGACCCAATTGGCTACTTCCAATGGTATCTCACAGATCAAAATTCCTTTATTAGAAGCGTTATTCAAATGGAGAGATACCAAAGCTCGTTCTGAAGATGAATCGATAAGGTATATAATGTCCGATTTCTTATTAACTTCATTAGTCAACAACTTCGATATTACCATGAGTGATACAATCGACGAAGCTCAAGTCTTGGATATCATCAATTCTGTTTCAAGGTTTGGTGCATCTTTCTTCGTTAAAAATTCCGTTAAGGAATTGACTATCTTAATCCGTGAATGTTTGGCAAATATCAAAAATAGTGATACCGAATTATGGGATAAGACAGAAAAGACCAATGTTGGTGCCGATGATATATATGACTCGGTTGTCGATGTTAATGGATTGGAGAATAACTTTGATCTTTTAAACAACTTGTACCAGCAAAATTATGTCAATCTTGATGAGAAAACGAACTCCACCATTTTTGCCGCTAACAATTCAAAACAACATCAACAACCGGTCTATGGTATACAATATTCTGCCGGCAAATCCGTCGAATACTCCACATACGATACCATGCTGAAGAGAAAGGACTATGCCGTCAAACAATTCGGAAAGAAACTTGAGGAGATCTCAATGTCTCTCCCATCTGCAGATGAATACGAAGAAGAAGGTGAAGAAGAAGCAGGTGAAACAGCATCTGCTCCAGAGACTTCTGAAAAGAAGAAACCAGAAGATCCAAATGAGATCGTTACACTACGTAAACACAATAGAAACAACAAGAGTAATAGTGGGCCAGAGAAGTCTGAATTTAGTGATGATATACAATACTTGGATCTGAACTCCAAGAAGATGGTCACCGAACACAAACCAGAGAGAATGATGAAAAAGTCCAAACAACAACAAGCAAAGAAACGTTCGTTTGATCCATATGCCGGACTCGAAGACGAAAAGAAATCTGGTATTCCTCAGATGAAAAAGAAAAAGCTTCAAACATATGGTAAGAATGTTACATTCACCAAGAGAAAATAATTCCAGCAAAAACGAAGTGAAGTTTTATTGCTCGTCCATCTTGGTTATTCATAAATATGTAAATTACGTATCGTTCTGTCAATATAAAAGAATAAAATTTCAGAAATCGAAATAATACTTTAGAAATTTAAATTTGTATTAGAATAGAATCAAGAAAAAATAGTAAATCGGTTCAGGTGCATAATTAGAATATCGAAAACAGATGACAAAAAAAAGGAATTGTTGCAGAGAGACGGCGATTGATTGCAGTAGGTAGTGTGTCTTAGGAAGTAATGGCCTATAAAGTATCGAAACACATATCTGCATACCCAACTTGTGCAGATACAACCCCTGAATATGGACGCCCTTCTTATATCCGCCGCCCAATGGGGCTGGAGGTTTGACAAATGCCAACAGCCTCGCTCTCTCAAAGAAAACAAATCGCGCCGATGGTCATTGAGGAGAGTAAAAGGGTAAGAGTGAGTGAGTGGGCTTGATTAAGTATACGTTTGAAAATTTCAAATTGTACACCTCCACCGTAATTTCCCAAGGTTTAATCCCCCCCCCTCCCCCCTCTTACGGCCTACAACTTTCATTTTGAATTACAGTAGTTACCACCCATTTTTTGATCATCGGTAGTGAATTGCTTACAGAATATACTATCCACCTAATTGGTCTTCAACTGAGAGGAGTTAGTTTGAACGTGATTTATTAACACTGTACCCTACCCAGATCTCAAGCCGTTTCTCGTTTCAGTCATAGATATATTTAAGCTATGTTAGCCAAAGAAGGCTTTATAAACTCAGAAACCTCCAGTTTTGCCACGGGCCAAATGGAATCAACCACCAAGATAAATGGCATGGATTTAGCTGATTCTCAAGCTCATTCCGAAGCTGTAAGTCTCTCTATCACCAACGATGCCTTGAGCTCTTCATCATCTGTATTCTCACCTACAAATGGTAGTACCCCTACCTCTGGTTCTGAGCTTAGTGCGGATCCAGAGGTGAAATTAGAGGATTCCGAATCAGAGGAACGCGTAAGTTCTTCTAATAACAGTATACCATCATCTAGGGAGGAATCTCAAGAACAGATAACCAAGGAGGTAAAACAAGAGCCACAAGAACCCCCTAAAAAGAAACAAAAGAGGAAGAAGTCATCACAATTGGATAAACTATTAGAATGTGCGGATTGGTACGTTACTTCACTAGCCGGTAGTGGGAGTAGAGTTCGACAATCAGCACTGAAATTTGAAAATATGAAAGAGGAAATTCGTGAAAATATACAGATAGAAGCTGAGCCAAAAGAAGAAAAAACAGCTGAAGAATTAGAAGCCATAGCCTTACGTAAAAAAGAACTTGCAGAGAAGAGAAAGATCAAACAACAAGAAAAGGAACTAGAGAAACAGAGAAAACGTGAAGAATACGAACAACGTAAGAAATTGAGAGATGAAATGATTAAAGATGGTTCAATCCAAGAAAAGGAGCATACTACATCTGCAAGTCTAGTAGAACTACTCGAAGGTGCTTCATATTTTGCCAGTGTTGTCTCCAAGCATAACGATAGTGAAGAAGTTGATATAGGACAATCTGAAAGAGAAGGATTATTCTTGAGAAAGACTCTTAAGAAAGTAGAGAGATATGCTCCTGAATTTGAACACAAGGATAAAAAGAAATGGCCAAGGATGAAAAAGATGTTCCAATCGAAGATACCATCATCCGAAAGGGAAAAAAAGAAGAAGACTCCCAAGCCTAAGAAACATATCAAACCTAAAGCGGAACCAAAACGTCGTGGGGCTAATAAGAAACGTTCCAATTCACCAGAACTTGAGGTGAAACAAGAAGCAGAAGAAGAGGAAGCAGAAGCAGAAGAGGAAGAAGAAGTTGAAGAAGAAGAGAAATGGTTTTTGAATCTTTCTGTGTCTGAAGATTTCCCATTACTCAAAGATCAAAAGTTTTTCAGAGAAGAAGTGTATAACGACAAAGAAATTGAAATTTCACATGATATTGGATTGGTTACACCAGAATCCATGGTTAAGGATAATTTAAACAGTTATCAGTTAAACCATCCAAATTTCAAACCCACAGAGATTGAAATAGTTTTCCCATTGTCTAACTATAAAGAAAGATACTACTTATGCCTACCTTCCAAGTTTGATGTATACAATCCATTTGATGATATTGGAAGAACAATGGAACTGATAGCTTTGACATATTTACCACAAGAGCATCAGGCAAAAGTCTTCAATTTTGAAAACCCAATGGAATGTATAATAGGTAGATATATTCAAGCTTTTACAGATGAGAATTATGATAGACTTATTGAAAGTATTAATGAATTTAATCAATTGATAGTCTCATTGAAGGAAGATCCTTCAAAACCAATCAATAAATTTTGTAGTTCAAGAGAGGATTTCCCCTCTGTTGCAGTTTATGAATTATTGAACCAGTGTTACAGTAGAACCGTGTTACCTAATTCAAGACAGTTGAAATCTTACAAGGCATTTTCCAATTACGTCTATGGTGAATTGATGCCAAGTTTTTTAACTTTACTTTACAAGCAATGTAAATTGAATCCATCGAGTAAATTCATCGATCTTGGATCAGGGGTTGGAAATTGTTCGATCCAATCAGCTTTACAATTTGGTTGTGAGAGTTATGGTGTTGAGATTATGGAACATGCATCTAACTTAGCCGATTTACAATTGATTGATTTCGAAAATAGATGTAAAGTGTATGGATTCCACACTGGTCCCGTCAAACTATTTGGTAGACAATCCTTTATCGATAACCCAGAGGTTAAAGATGCCGTTGAGAAATGTGATGTTATCCTTTGTAACAATTATCTATTCGATGCAGCTTTGAATAGAAAGGTTAATGATCAATTGTTCAACAATTTACAAACTGGTACTAAGATTATCAGTTTGAAACCAATCGTTCCTCCAGGTCATACCATATCATGGGATAATATCGATTCAATCTTGAATAGAATCAAAACCACTAGATTCACATATGGTGATAATTCTGTTTCTTGGACTTCAAATGGTGGTTATTATTACGTATCTGAAGTGATGAATGATATAGTCGATGAGAACTTTGTTGTTTTCCAAAGTAGATCAAAGAGAGGTACTTATACTATTGACGAATCAAGCCGTGAAAGGACACCATTGAATGCCTTCACTCATAATGTATAATATGTTTTGTAATATTGTGTTTTGCTCTATTTTATTTTATTCTATTTCTTTCGCTTTTCCCCTCTCCAGAAGAAGGGGTACATGAAAAGGGCAAAAAGAAATACACCATATGTATTGTATTGTAATATATTGTATCCCCCCCCATGTTTAATTATTACAGCTGTTATTATGTTTTCTCTTACGATTTAGTACGATAAATAACGTGAATAGTATTAAGCCAGTCTAAGAAAAACAAAACAAGACAATCTACATAGTATTTTTTTATAAATAGAGAAACCAAAGAGGTTAGTTATACTGGAAAACAACAACAAAAAAAAAAGGGATTCAAAAAAAGAAAGCGAAAGGGAAATGCTAGTTATTGCCAACAGCAACGCACACAAAACAGTCAATCGACTTAGTTCTTCAAAGCTTCAGTTTGATTTGAGAGTAAAGTATAAGTTGGAGAAGGTAAATTGTTTCTACCTTTTAAGAAATCCAATTCCATAACAAAGTTAAACTCTAAGATGTTACCACCACATTTGTTGACCAATTCACCAGCAGCTTTAGCAGAACCACCAGTAGCTAAGATATCATCGATGATAATGACATTAGCACCTTGTGGGATGGATTCGATTTGAATTTCAAAGAAATCGGAACCATATTCCTTTTGGAATTCGGCTTGGTATAATTTACCTGGTAATTTACCCTTCTTTCTAATTGGAACGAAACCGGCTTCTAATGATAATGCCAAAGTTGGACCGAATAAGAAACCTCTTGATTCAAGACCAACGATATAGTCGATAGTTGTATTTGGGAAGGTTTGTTCGATATGAATCTTAAAAGCCTTGACTAATTTGGTGAATAAATCTGGAGATCTAAAGATTGGTAAGAAATCTTCAAAGAGGATACCTTCATGTGGGAAGTTTGGGTATTGGTTTAATGATGACTTTAAGTCAGCAATATAACCAGCAACTTCTTCGGCAGACATTTCAATTATTGTATATATTTATAATGATCAGTCTATAGAAAAATATCCGAAAAGAGGTTGTTTCAATTGGGCTAGAGGAAACGGTTGAGAACTCAATTAGTCTTTTATGGAACATTTCTTTGCTTCCTTCCTGACGTAAAGCAGAGAGAAACTCTCCGATGTTCATCCAAGCCGCTGCAGCAATTTTTTTTTTTTTTTTTTTTCCTTCGCTTTTTTTTGAATTTTTTTTTCTTTCGCTCGGTTTTTTTTTACGAGGGGCATGGAGATCACGTGGGGCGGGGGACGATTTATGGTTTCTTGGCTGCAGTGGTACTCGTAAATGGTCATTGCGATAACTGGGTTTAAATATGTACGTATATACCTACGTATGTCGTTACACTTTCCTTAGAATCACGTCCTCGATGGAACTGTCCCCCAAGAGGCTGATCTGGTCTCCAAAATGGTTTTTGCAGCTTCTGAGATCTCTGAAGTTGGTGGGACTGGATAAGATCAAGCATTGCTGCAACAGTCTTCTCATATTATCATCCTTGGGCAAGTCCAAGAGTCTCCAAACCTCCTGGATATCAGTGGAGAGCTTTGTAGAACCTTGAATGGAGAATCTCTGCGATTTGATTATGTTTTTTTCAAAATAACTGGCAACAAATGATGACACTCCATGACGTAAGCTCAAGAAACTTGTGGTTGAAATTGCATTTTGAACCAACGAGATATCCTGAGAGATGGCCTGAATCACAGGGTTTAACTCGGGTGACATTTCGTTAGGTTTCACAACAGATTCATCGTGCTCAGCCCATGTTCTAATGGCAAAATAACTCTTCATCGTCGAGTTCAGCTTTCTTTCCAAGAATCCATCTAGATCAATAACAACTTTCTCTAGTAATTTCTTATAATGGCCAATAACAGAGTCAAAGAAAGATGACTTGACGTTTATCTCTTCGTTTGAATTGTCAGTATTGATAGAATTCCATAACTCTATAAACACCAACTGTTCACCCCAATTCTGCATCGTCTCAATTGTAAATTCCACAGAACACCATATTCTACAGAGCCTTTCCACCGTACTAACACTCGTGGCAGATGCATTTCTCGATTTCAAATAGTGGGTCTCTAAAGCTACAAGTCCATTCTTTAACTTTTCATAGTAGAAATCTAATAGTTTCAATTGAACTTCACTCAAGAATTTCAACTTGTATTTCAATGGCAAATGCTCATAGTTCGAAGTGATATTTTCTAACAATGATTTCAAATTGATTGCAGACTTGGTTGGTTTTGTCTTGCCCATCTCTGCAAAGTCATAATCGATCATAAATGAGTCTTCGGAGTTGACCAATTCGTCGTACCTATGGGACACAAACTCCTTTTCTGTGGATAGCCATTTCAAAAAAAGAGACTCCTTGGATAGGATTATATCGTTCATCAAGCCTAACCATTCGGGTTGCACTAAGCTGGAGTATCCTCCACCGACAAAAAATGGATTGTACTTGTATTTCTTAATCAGTAATTGATCAAATTTCTGTAACTCGTATACGAGATGACTTAATTGTCTTTCATTACTCTGTACCAATAATAAATCTCTTGATATTTTATCTCTCAAGGACATTAGTAACGCTGTGATAAAGTGGAATTGGAAAACGTCATCAGAGTAAATTGATTGAGAAAGACAAACTGACAAGGTAGACTGATATTGATCGAGGTTCTTTACAAGATATGAATCTAGATAATGGAATGCCAATTCGGGCTTATCCAATCTGTTAAGCTCATTAGTCGTCTGGAAGTGGTAGACAAACTTGAGATGGAAATCTTCCGATAGTACTTGGAATGCCCAGAGGGCAACTGGGTATTTTTGTGATTTGTTTATTGGATCAAATGATTGAAGTTCTAGTAATTCCTTAAAGCCATCAATAAGTGGTAATACTTCAGCAATTTCATTGAAGGGAACTTTCAAAAGATCTCTCAGGGAACCCATTGATCTATCCTTGATGTTATCTACAATAGACGACGAGAGTTTTTTATCCAGCTGTTCAACGTACACATCTCTTTCTTCTATACCTTGAACGTTGTATGTCTGAGACTTGAAATCGGTGATCTGACCATTCAATTGTTTTAAAGATTTCATTATGATCTTCATATCATCCTCAGTAGTTGCTTCTACTTCAAATGCTTCGATGCTTTCGTATACTTCTGCAAATAAGCCTTGGAGATATTTCTGCTCGATGAGCTGTTCTCTCTTGATCAATTGATTCTTTATCGAGGTCAAGATTTCGATATTTCCATGTTTATCGATCAAGTCATCGATGGACGAAACACTTATATCGTCCGATTTCAACAGTTTCTCCAAGCTGTCGATTAAAGTGTCCACTTGCTTCTTAGATGATGAATCATCCTCCTCCGAAGACTCGTGTATCGTGGCTCTAGAGGATTCAATATCTGTGACGACTTGGTCTACTGAACTCAAAGCCGAGAGACTAGGAAACTTCTCGTTCAAAAAATCTGCGACCATTATAAGGAGTCTTGTCAAGCACTGTGATCTGCCACTGGAGTATATTAGTAACGGATCAACACTCAGTGATAGATCAATAAAGAATTACTATGAGTGATAGCAAAGTAAGCCAGATATTCAATGCGTTGCGGGAGACATCCGTGCACGCGCAAGTCGTGCAGTTTGCTCCCAAATGGATTTATTTGCTACTACTACTACTAATTAAATGATTAACTCCGATCTAATTACACAAATCATCCAGTTGGAGGTCACCCATAACTTCTATGGAGTACTTGACTTCTTTGTGCAGTTTCGACTCTGGACTCCAGTCTTGGAAATCCCTTATCAATTGCGAAATCAGCTGTTTGCTATCGATATTTGGAAGTTTTGAAAACTCCTCGAGGAACCCTCTTAAGCACCAGGGAAGATGATACTGGTTTATATTCAAATTTTTGGAGTCAATCTTCTTTTCTTTCAACGGAATAGAGTAGAACATATCTGAAGTTTCCAAAATGTTTTTGATTCCTAAAAAGTATACAGATTCATCCTCAAACACTTTGGCATGGCCGCCCTTGCCAACTGTTCCATACAAGTAGCGACTTATTTCCACTAAGAATCTATCATGATCAAGTCCCAGGTTCTTCAGGTATAGTATGTAAGACACTAACTTATGCAAAAAGGGAAATTGGCTCGACTCATCATCAACATGTAAAGCACGGAAAATGTTGGGATGATCGACTTGGCAACAAACCGCTGAGTACAAGGGAATCAATTGATCATTTAACGATCCAATAAATGTCAGTTTAACGTTTTTCTTCACCAGTATCCTCATACTTCTTATTAGCTCTTGACTTTGCAATGTTTCTGGATTTTGTAAATCGAATAATTCCATCAATATATCATTTTCAAATTTGGTATACGATTTGACACTTAGTTTCGCATCTAAGCCGGGAATAGGACCAAGACACATTCCAGCCATGTTAATCATTCCTATCTTGGGAACCTTATCCAGATACCCCAAAGCAACAAGTTTGGCAGCGAGATGGATGGAAACGGGCACACTTTGAGAATGAGATGCAAATATCAAGTAATCACAACAGGTAATCGAGGCCATCCAATTATCCAGTAGTCTGAACAAATCACTAGTTCTTTCGAAGATCTTACCTTCGCCTTCAAAGGCAATTGTCTCTATCTGGACTTCTTCCTTGTTTGAAAGAGCCCATTTGGCAAGAGCATTTTTAGCTTCCAGAGCATATTTTTCAGCAGTACCAGTCGATTGACCAATCAGTGATTTCACCATTTTCAGTGGAAGAAAACCATGAATACCAATTACAACCGCTTTCTTCTTGGGCCATTTTGACTTTGATACTTTCCCCTTGTTATCAGAAGTGTAAGAACTGCTATTAGCAGTTTGCTCTGTTGAGGAGGGTGATGTCAATGTGTAAATTTTCTTGTGATATAAATGTCTTTGTCTTTCAAAGAAAATGGGAATAAAGTTTGACAACAGAATTCTCATATTAGTCTTTATAGTTTCATCTCTATAGTTCGTATTCAAAGAAGGCAAAGTAAACTGATTCGTTTCTGGGGAGCGATCCACGGTTGATGGTGGGGTTTTGATTAGAGATTCGGCGGTCTCAAATTGCGATTGAGGTAAGGTCCCCACATTAGCGGGATTATTAGCACTTTCAGTACCATCAACCGCAAGCTCACCCTCCGCAATTTCCGTATTGTCACCTAAAGGGTTATGGTTGTACCAGTAGCCCCAAGAACTTGTCTTCAAGTTGTAAGCACTTTGACTTTGCACTGCCATTACCGTGTCTCTTGTGAGTTTAACACTAACCTCTACCGGTAAGCTCTGACTGGAAGAATTGTTATTTGAACCCCAAGTCCATGGCCACCATGTGCTTGGCGGCTGATGTACATTGGCATGTAAAGAGGATCTGTTACTGGCAACTCTTTGCAATGAATGTGACGTATTTTGATTTGGATTGGCAGAGCTATTGACAACTTCTGAAATTTCATTCGGGCTTAACCCAAGGTCATTGGTATCCTTACTGGAGTAAGTATTTGGATTGTAGACCAAACTGACGACAGAACCTATTCTATCAACAGGATTAATCCAGTTAATCCATTGCATGGCATCATTGGTGTGAGCCTGTAGAGCAATTTCTGTATCCAGTGATGGCGTAATTGTAGCATTTGTCGCCTGTTCAGGAACTGTATTATCAGGAGTGGTCACTCTGCTATTGTTTCCCCATATTGGCCAAGAAAATCCTTGCTTTGGAGGTTGTTCTCCAGCTATGGTAGAATTCTGCTCCGATGTTTGCCTTCTAATTTCTTCTCTGTATTCCTCTAGTGTGATGTTCGTATCACCATTTGTCTGTTTTTTCGCCTCTTGGTCATCTATATCGGTACCAGTGTTGTTGTTCACCATCGATGATGGCACCGGCTGTCCCTTACTGGAGCTGTCAACCAAATGAATATTGTCATTGGAATGTGTTACGTTATTTGCTATTTCTGTATTTTCAAGCGAACCCATTCTATTTCTCCAAGGGTTCAATATATTTGGAATTGATACGGTAGACATAGACCTCTGTATTGGGTCATTATCGTGTCTTGTCTTCGAAGGTACGTTGTCCATCTTGGAAGGAGAACCTCTGTTGCCCTTGTCGGCCATTTGATTGATATCAACGATTCAGAAAATTCTAGATATTGGTCTGTTTCCAGAAATTTTCGACACCTTTAAAGTTGTGTCACTAAGGAAAACTCTTGTGATTGATATATCTCTGGGTACACTCTGCAATAGTGGAGATGTAATTTGCGTATGTGACGTTGTGCAATTGGCCGTCTAGAGAAGATACCCGAGTCATAAGACAAAAGAGGTGATTAGGTTTGGGTTCCGATAAGAAAAGGCTGGGGACGGTATTTTTTCTGGTGCGCACCCTTTTTGTTTCCCTGGGCTCCTGGGCTTTCTTTTATCTTGTATTGGCGTCCTGTTTTTATCTATTTATCTTTTGTGGATTTGCATGGCTTTGGTACAATTTGAGACAACAGTACACATAATTAAGGAAGTACACACTGAAAACATGGCCACCGCTAATACATGGAAATCTCAGATTGCCTTGAAGCTCGCAGAGAGAGATAGGATCGAGAAACAACACTCTGGTGTTTTCCATTCTTGTACGTACACAAAGGATACCATCTGATTTGCTGCTGCTGCCCGGCAATCAATATTTTGAATATGAAGTTACTAACACATATGCTGCATTAGTCAACTATCTAAACACCCGTTTAAACGAAGTGGAGTCAAAACTGAAAATCCTGGAGACCTCTGAGGACAAGAAAGATATGGCCAAACTTCTGAATGATGTGGATATTATTCAACAAGACTTGTTTGAAAAAGAAGCTTATTTGAAAGATAAGACGACTCAAAATGAAATGCTCACCCTTAAGGTTGCCGATCTAGAGAAATCCGTTACTTTACTCCGAGATGGTTATACGAATATTCAAAACAAAATGAACCGTTTACAGGAGGAGACGAAGATCAAGAATGAAAACTTGGAGACAGTTAACGACAACTTGCTTTCCTTACAGATTGAAAACAATCTCCTGAATACCAAGCTTTCCTCGTTGACTAAGGAAAACGAAAGTCTGGTGAAACGTTGGATGGACAGAATTGAAAAGGATGTTGCCGTATTAAACGATGCGAACGAGATAGTGGAGCAGTCGAGAAGATCTACAACACCTAGCGAATAGCTCACCTCTATTTTATTCCCCATACATTCACATTCATTGTCAATCCAGTGGCCTAGTTCCTTTACTCCCACAGATACCTACCATATTAGCTGAAGTGTATCCCCTACTAGGCCAGTGCCTCCACCCATTGGCAAGCCTCTTCCCCATCTTGTCAACCAGAGAGTTCACCGCCTTGGAATCTCGAGACTATTGTGCGAAATCGAGAAAAAAGTCTAACAAATTTTTTTTCTATCTGGTACCTTATCATGTAGTAACGACTCACTTCATTTCTCTAAAGTACTGCTGAAAGACCCAATAGTCAAATATCAGACAATGAGCGACTCATCTCTTTCTCTCATTGTCAAGCACTTATCTGCAGACCAACAAAAAGAAGTCTGCGCAGACCTGGTGAGAAATGTCTTATCAAATAACTCAAGTAGTTCGGGCTACCTTATCCAGTTATGCGAGCTACTAAAAGTTATTCCAAGGGAAATTAGTGCCGTTTTTTACGGTGACTTGTTGGGCTACTCCACAACTTTAATAGCCAACTTGGATGACTCCACGAAAGAAGATTCTTTCCACTCTGTCACTTTGTTAAGTGAACAATACCCAACTATGTCCCAAGATTTAATCGAGTTTGCATTGTCTAAATTTGAATTGTTTTACAGTAACAACAAGGTTTCCTTTGAAAGAACTTTGATTGAAATCTCCCAAATACAAACTGTCACTTCAGATGACGATACTGTTGAAGTTGAGGAGATCAAACATTTGTTCAAGTTTCTTGAGACCTTATTCATTGCATCTGATATATTCCAAGTCAACGCTAAAGTAGATTCATTATGCTATATCTTCTTGGGAAGTAACGACGAAGAATTATCTTCTGCTGCCTTAAAAGTGCTCAAGTGGCGTTTAGACTCCATATGCGAGTCTGAGTATACAATTGGAAAGCTATGGAAGGTAATATTTGACTTGATGAAAGTAGACTCTAAACTATTGAGATCTAGTGGATACATTTTATGGTTGAAATTCTTCCAGAAAATGAAATTAGAAAACCTGTCATCCAATACACAGTTTCAGACCCTCATTTCATCTTCTGAATACTGGACTTACTTGAAAAAGGGACTTATCAGTTCAACTCATGAGCACAAGAAGTACTCCTTGACCCTTATTCAAATTACTCTGCAAGTAGTATCAGTAGACATTGACAACTCGGATATGAAATGGGTCGCTTCAGAAAATGAAAAATACGTCAGTGCTTGGAAAAGGTTTTGTACATTGTTTGAAATCACTGCGATTGATACCTCAGTTAACCAGACTGTTGCTGCCTTCCCTGATTTGAACGCTCTGTTTTCACCAACTTCATTGATTCCAGTTGGATTTTCGCTATGTATTCTTGCGGTTGGGTTCTCCAATGCTCTTGACAGTGTAAGAAAGCTTTTCTTACAATTTGTCTTTTCTTTAGATCAAGAAAATTTACACGTCTTCAAGCATGGTGGTGTTTTCTTGGAAGAAGTGTTTTTCCCATTTGCCATTCTTGCCAAAAATTACAAAGTTGTCAAAACCATTGATGATGTTTATGAATGTGAGTTTGGTCTGAAATTACAAAACTTTGTATCTAACTGTGTTTTACAACTTACTACTGTAGAGGAAGTTGCGTCTTTTTCTGAAATCATCTTGAATGTTATCTTGAAGTATAAACTCGCATTTGATCCAGCCAAGATTTATCTGGCTTTTGGTTTACTCACTGGTTTACAAAGAAAGAATATCAAGGGTTTAAACAGTATACATATAGATTTATTGGGTTCTTTGATGACTTCGCATTCGGAAGGCGATGTATTTGATACAACCTTACAGACAATTTACTTGAGGTTGATCTTATATGCAGATATCGAAAGTTGTAACTTGTATTCTTTATTCCAATCGTTGGGTTCATTTGTCACCAATAATGGATACACAATTTTCAATGATAACGATGAGTTCTTTATTGATTTCATCACTGAAAACTATCAGCACGATGAACTCATGAATTTCTTCAACGAAACATTTGAGTCACTTGATATTGAAACTGTAATCCCATTGGTATCACTGGTATTCTCCGTCTATGGCTCGAAATGCTACACTTCTGTATCTGCCAAGCTTTTAAGCTACCCATCCATTGATTTGCTTTTGGTCACCATGTTACAATCCAAGATCGATTTCAACAACTTGTTCACCGAGACTTTGATTGTCTCCAAACTTGAAAGACTTGTAGATGGTATGTTAAGTGGATCCACAGACTTGGCTATTGAAGTCTACAATAGATCGGAAGAATTGGTAGAATCGAAGACCCTTTTCAATGAGGATTTCTGGATGAGTATTGACCTTCAGGAGTTGTTCGAAGTGTTGGTTAAAAGCCTAACAACCTGTACTTCTGTGGATGATTTGGGATATGCTGTTGCTCAGTATAAGTTTTTCACCTATTGCTTCAAGAAATGTATCTACAATGAAAACTTCCAATTTAAGATTGATGATATCATAGATTTATCAAAGAAGGCATTTGTGAAACAGAACAAATCGGATTCTTTGATAAGTTTCTATAGACAAAAGGACGAGTTTTATGGTTTGATCGCCACTTGCACCAGTGAACTATTGAAAATCACATCGATTACTCCAGAGATGAATACCAAGATCTTAGATCTTTGCGAAGATTTTGCTGTTCATGTCGAATTCAACTGTCCTTTAGCCTGTGTCAAATTGATGTCAGATTTGATAGAAGTAAATGACAATGGTAAGAGTATTACATTGGAGAATGCGAATCACATATTAGATAATATGAACACAACATGGACTGAGCTTACCTCAGATAGACTAGTTTTAAGTCATAGAGTCTTGCATCAAAACTTCATAAAGTTATTGATGAACACTACATTATTGGGTTACTCTTCTGAAGATGAAGATTTAGCCGATAAGATATTCAAAATTGCTGATGATGTCATTGATCAATCATATTTCAGAAAGGCTCTATTGCCAGTCTTATTCAAGTGTATTTCAGATTATCAACTGGAAGAAAATGAACTGTTTGAGAAGACATTTTGGATTTCCCAACTCTTGGTTCATGGTAATCATTTGCTTCAGACTGACCATAATCTTTTCAAGCTTGATATTATCATTGCTAAAGATATCTATGACAAGTATTTGAACATGAGCGGAATTGATCTTTATGAAAGAGTGTATGGATCTTTAGAAGTATCATATAAAGTCTTCATCGCTGCTATTTCAGCGTCTATCAAATCGACCGAATTTGTGAAACAGCTTTGGGATGCAGTATTAGATAACGAAGAAGTTCATCATATGCATATCGTGATCAGACCTAAAGATGCTGCGGAACAAGGCAAACGTATTCAATTGTTACAACTAATGCTCTTGACTATTAAATCGTTGAGTCCCGAGCTATGCCTTCATTATATGAAGACTAACATTTTGAAAATCATTTTTGAAGAACCAAGTCCATTGTGCCGTATGTACATGGAATGGATGATTGCATATTGTATATACACAGTTCCTTCTTCAAAAGACGAAGTATTTGACTATTTCATCGGTGAAGTACTGAATCAAAAACCAAGTGTTGTTACCATGTTTGAAAGAATCTCGTTTTTAGTTGCTCATCAATTGAACAATGTTGAAGAAGCTAAAGTATTGACGGAATT
Source organism: Wenyingozyma nitratophila (assembly GCA_030567875.1). NCBI lineage: Eukaryota > Fungi > Ascomycota > Pichiomycetes > Pichiales > Pichiaceae > Wenyingozyma > Wenyingozyma nitratophila. Next base: position 88,870 of record JAJLSW010000027.1, on the reverse strand, counting down.
TATTTCCAAATATTTACTTCCCGCTTCTACTTCTAATAGAGCTGTCAACCGTCATTTTTCAGTTTCATTGATCTGTTCAATATACCCTGAGATCCTGAGAAAGAGTTTGAAAGTCCCCTCGGAGATCATTCAAGCACTTAAAGGAATCTATGAATTAGCAGAAGGTGCCAGTGGGTTCGGTACTCATAGACATGGTGATGCACTTCTGTGGAACATTGTCGATGATTTGAACCTTGTTGGTGTATGTGGTGGTGTACTTTTGAAAGTCTCTGATCGTGAAGTTGATGTCATTAGAGATTATACAATTGAGAAATTCTTGCCTCAAGAGTACGAGGAATTCTTGCAGATCCCTGTAGGTCATGATGAAGTTAGTAAATGGATTCAAGGTGATAGAAGCAATGAAATCATATCTGACAAATTCCTGAAAACCGATATCAAGAAAAACTTGGACCCAGCCGAATCATCTCTTTTACAAATCAAGAGTGGTGCTTGGTCTACGGTCTTGGAAGAATTGGGTGATGACAATGATGGTGGTGAAAGGAAAGATAATATCGAAGGTTCAGATGACATCAGGGTTTCCGTCAAAAGATCACAGTTGATTGTCGTTAGTTCTTTGGTTGATAAGGCCCCTAATTTAGGTGGTATCTGTAGATTGTGTGATGTATTGGGAGCTGGTTGGATGACCGTTGATAATATCAAGATCAAAGACGATTTCGAGTTCCAAACGGTGGCGGTCACCGCTGATCGTTGGATGCCTATAATTGAGGTTAAGATTGAACAAATTGCTGAATTTATGAGAATGAAGAAGAGGGAAGGTTATACTTTGATCGGATTGGAACAGACTGATAAATCCATTGAATTGAATGGCGATCTGAAATTTCCCGAGAAGTCTTTGATCTTGTTGGGTAAGGAAAAAGAAGGTATTCCCGGTGAGTTGTTAGCAGAACTGGATATGTGTGTTATTATTAAACAAGTCGGTATCATCAGATCGATGAATATCCAAACTGCTACTGCTGTTATTGTCCATGCTTATTCCTCCCAGCATTGTTAAATAATCCAAAACTTGTATATATTTATGTACCTAAACGTTTCTGTTAATTTCTTACGAAGTGTGTTATTATATTAAAAGTACAAAACTATATGTGTATGTATGTATGTATGTAGGTATATCTATATATGGATGGGATCAAAAGGGAGTTCCAAACTCATCCAATTCTTGTTCTGAGATCACATCCAATGCCTTCTTCACCGATGGCGCTATTTCTTGAATCATCTTGATTGCTTTGAACATGGCATATTTGTGGATTCCTTTATTTTCAGAGGTGTTTAAAGTAACGGACTGTATAGGAGGAACAATAGATCCATCGTTATAACCTATACAAAGACCATGTTCCATGACTTGTTGTTCATCCAAAGTTGGATCTATAAAACAGTTTTTACCAGCAATACCAACGATGAATAATAAAGTTGGAGTGAAGGATTCATTTTCCTTTGGAATCAAGTAATTGGAAGATTCCCAGTCATCTGCAAAAGAAGGCTCTTCTTCAATTTCTTTATCGTTTGTAGTCGATACCAATAGTGGTAATTTAGTGGATTTTAATGCCAAATATACACCCATTGAAGTTAGGGACAATAGAGAATATAAAGTATATGAAGATACAGTTAGATCAGTCGGTATGGACATCACTATTATATCTATACTCAACTGGAAGGAGAATTTGTCAGTCAGTTTCAAATAACCTAAATTGAAATTATCGATCAATGATTTTGTCAATAGAGTTGATATATCGAGGCATAAATTCGAATCGTCTCTTTGATTAGCAATATCCGTTTCTACTTTGATCAAATCCGATATATCTGAAGAGCGCACCACTTTGGCCTTGACACTTGTGATACATTCAACCCCATCTGGAGTATAGATTCTTGAAGAACCATTTGACATTGGAAGGAAAGAACAAATGGCTTTCAGAGGTCTGAATTGATTAGGTCTTCTTGAATCTGCTCTTGGTACGTTGGAAGAGGAGACCAAGGAGTCATATATATATGAACGTTCTGCTGGGGACAATACCATTTTGTGTATATCTCTGTGCTGCTATTGTTGAAACACTATTCTATATATAAGAGATTATCAACCTTCCTTCTACTACTTCGTCCTCTTCTTCATCTTCTCTATAGCTGACGGCTTGAATAAAATAATGGGTATAAATTTTTTTGTGAGAAGGTCTCCAGCGACGCGTCGGTGGTGAGGAGTGGATAATCAGTTCGGAGACTCGAGGACATGGTTTATTTTGATTTCGATTTGGTGGTAGAGGGTGGGTGGTGAATGTACATTGATTGTGTCTCTGCAAGAGTACATATTGATTTAGTTATATCACAGCGCTACAAGACATTACTTGGCAGTATATCCGATATGTCAGCTGGTGAAATAAGTGATGCAAAGAGGAAACAACTGGAGCAGAAATACAGAGATTTCAAGCAAGCACCCAAATACGACCTCAATTCAGAAGAACTATACTGTGTGTGTCGTCAAACTGATGATGGAGAATTGATGGTTTGTTGTGATGGTTGTGATGAATGGTTCCATTTCAAATGTATGAGGATGAATGTATTGTACAAGGATCTCGTCAATAATTACTACTGTGAATTCTGCGATGTTTTGTTCGATAAAGGTCGTACCTTGTGGAAGAAGAAATGTATGCTACCCAGTTGTTATAAGCCAATAAGGATTACAGATGATGGCCAAGGAGGTAAGAAGATGTCCAAGTATTGTAGTGATGAACATGGGTTGAAGTACATGGGTGATCTGTTGAACAAGAGGTTCTTAATTAATGGAGGTGAAGCCAATTCTAAAGACGGATTAAACCGTGAAGAAATCGTAATGGCTTTGAATAGGCCAGATACATTATCGGAGTTCAAAAAATTGGGTAATGGTGGCATGCCTGAGTTCAAAGATTTTTACAAATCTAAGACTGGCAAGGAATATCAATTGCCAAATGACGTTGGTGATAAATTGGATACGACTAATAAAGAGGTGGAAGTGCTGAAATCCGAGTTAAAGATAGTTTTGAATAAACATAAGTATCTTATCAGACTGAAGGACAAGATACGGGTTTTCAACGATCAGATACAAAAGATAGAAGAATTAAGACAGCAGAGAGAAGATGAAGAAGAAGAGCGACAAGAGGCAGAAGAAGAAGAAAGAGAAGACAAGGAAGGTGAATTAAATGGTGGGGATTCAGATGGAGATGAACAAATGGATACCAGTGAGTCTAAGACTAAGAAGAAGAAACCAAAATCCAAGAAAAAGAAGAAAAAGAAGAAGAAGATAAAAGTGGACATATGTGGATTTGAGAATCATCTGAAACTTGGCGACTCTCAATGGTTACAATTTGAAATTGAAGACTCGTACAAGTTACTCATCAGAGATGATTTGGATACGTTTAAGGATCTCGAGGATCTGAAATTGGAATTGGTCAAATTCGAGAGTGATTATGAATCGATGACATCGAATACGACGCTGGACGATGATCATGATGATAACCATGATGGTGATGAAATGGATGTGGATTTAGATTCGTCATATTTCAAAGATATCTGTATCAAGGACAAAAAGAAATGCAACAAGCACTCGACGTGGTTTAGTATCTTTAACGACCGGTTCAAGTTTAGGATCGATGAACTACGTTATGAGATTAATGAACTAGATACCAAGAGATCTAAGATCCTCGTTGATTTAAACATTAGATCATGGGAAGCTTATCAATTGAACGAATTGACGGTCTAGGTTTTGATTTCAAATTTGAGTTTGTGGGGTTTTTTTTATTTATTAAAAATACATAATTTGTGTAAAATAGTTTTTGAATACTTAGATATATCCAATTTGAGTTTGTTTTTTTTGTTTTTTTTTGGCTTTTGTTTTCTTTGGTCTAGTTTGGTTAGTCCATTTGTACATCTTCGTCTTTCTTGGATTCGGCGGCTGCTTCGGGTGATTCTTCTTCCTCTTCCTCTTCTTCCGATTCATCTTCTTCTTCCTCGTAGTATAAACGAGGTTTCCAAACCTCAACCAAGTTGTCCCTAGCACAAGTCACCAATAGATCTTCTATCACTGGATGCCAAGCGGACTCACTTATTGGACCGGTGTGACCACCATGTATAAAAGATAAACAAGGATCGAAGTACTCGGCTTTCTTCTTTTCAAACTGTTGTAAATCAAAAGGACCATCCGATAATTTCTCCAAATTCCAGATCAATGATCTACGATCGAATGAACTTGATGATAATAAAAATGGATTTTGTGGGTTGAATTTCAAATCCAATAGACAATCATTATGGCCGTATAACTTACGTATTGGTTCTGATAAATTACGTAAATCCCAACAATTGATAAAATTATCACCACCACCAGTGACAAATAAATTTGGTAAATGATGGTTGAATTCAACACATGTTACGTTTAATTCATGGGCTTCTTCAACTTTGATAACGTCTTTTGAAGTTCTTGTATCGTTAATAAGAATTTGTCTATCATCACTAACAGATGCAAATAAATTGTTTAATTGTTTATTCCACGATATGTCATTGACAATTGATGTATTTGAAGTAAAAGTTTGTAGAGGTTTAGAAGTATTACCATTTGAAAGATCCCAAAGAGCAATGTTAGTATCTTGAGATGAGGTCAATAATTGATTTTTTTCAAAGATTGGGTTCCATTCAAGACCAAATCCATCCAATGTGTGGTATTTTAATTCATATTTTGGTTTGGCAGCCACTAAAGGATCAAAGATCAAGACAGTACCGTTGTTTGTCTGAGTGGCAATGAGATTATTGAATTGATTGATTCTTAACTTATTGATCTCACCGGGATGATTCCATTGCTTTGTCAATTTGAATTGAGATCCTTCAATCTGGGAAGGAGGAGAAAATTTTGACAAATCATCGGAATCTTTCAAATTCAATGGGGTAGGTAGGTCGATGGAATAGATACTCAGTTTATTATCTGTACCGTTAGGGGTATGAGTACCAATGGCAAATGAAGTTTGAATCGATTGAGGATTGGATTCTATTTGTTTAACTTCACTAAACCAATCGACGGATAAACTTGGCCATTCTAAAGCATACGAATAGATGGCATCATAAAGCATGGGACTTGTCTTCTTCCATATCTTGAACTCTTCGTTGATGACTTTTTCATTTAATCTGTATTTCTCTTTAAAATCTTGAGCTGTTTTAGAAATGAAATTGGGAAGATGTGTTAGTAAACTAAGATATATTGCGGGAGAGGTGTATGATATGGTGGAGGTAGTGGAAATGGTACTTACGCTCAACAGGGGCCGGAGAAACTGGGTCTACAGAAGCAGATGGAGCCATCTTATAAAATAGTGAGTCTTTAAGGGCACTTCTGAGTAGTTTGTGAAGGGGGGTATCTATGTCAATATACCAATACCCTTGTACAAGTACTTATCTTTTAATCTATTTGACTTCAATATTCATTTCCTCAATTTCTCGACTTGGCGACCCAGAAGCGACCCGTCGATATTAGTAGCACCTGTGCACCACTCCCTCTTTTTGCTTTAGCGTCGATCGTCTGATTGATTAAATTAATTTCGTATTACTGTTTTAGTCGGCCATAGAGAGAGAGATCCTAGACGCTCCCTGTGTGTGCATACTGTGGGGGTGGAAAGGGTGCTACTAGACGGGGAGTACAGTGATACATGATCAACTGGCTTGATCAGGAGGGGACTGAAATGATTACGGACTTCAAGCAAGAGTCGTGCGATTAAATTGGATTTACAAGGATGGAAGCTGTCAGAGGTACAAATCAAAACAACTTACGCAGATCACCTGTTTTTGACTAGATAGATAGATAGATTTATGTGTGTACGATAACTATGTGGAAGCTGACATCCGTAATGGCGATTAGAGTAACGCCACTAGAATTAGAAGGGCAGAGAAGAACGAATACCTATTTCCAGGATGCAGCAGGCAGAGAGCAGGGAAACATGGAGTATATATGACATGATAAGAGATAGCATGGAATTAAGTTAAACCCTGGACCGATAACTCAGAGATCCTGAGACGTCAAGCTATTATGGCACTAGCACCAGGTGAGTGAAGACGTTTAGACGTCAAGTGCCAGTATATACACGGATGTCCAAAACAAGCTAAAGCCCGGTGTTTGCTGTTGACAAAAGCGTGTCTCGGGAGCGTGTCTTGCCCCCTTGGGAAACGCGTCTCTGTAATATCCCGTTTCATCTCGTCTGCTCTAAGTCCCGTGTGGAGGATCCTCCGATGTAAACAAGGGAGAGGCACACTTGCGTACCGCTTCACTCGCCCGTATGTATATACACACCCACGTATATACACCTACATATATACACCTATATATATTCACACACACACACACACAGGTATAATAAATACAGATACACGTACACCCACCCGCACTCCCCAAACGCGCTCAAAAGAAATGAAGCAAGCGAGCAAATCGAAAAGAAATTCTCTTTTCCCTCTGCAAATATAATTCACTTTGGCCCTTACACAGCTACATGTCTTTTTGTTTACTTTTTATCCCTACCGTGTATATCTATTCATCCCATATAAATATCTTTCTATGCCCCCCTTTTCATTTGTTTATCTGAAATTTATTCCTCATATATTTTTTAATTAATTAAACATTTTCATTCTTCCTCCAATATCCATATAATGTCTGTTCAACAAACACCTTCAAAAGTCGCCGCCAGTGCCTTGTCCAATTTAGACTTGTCTAACATGGATAAAAAGGATTTAACTCAAGCCTTAACCGCCGCTGCTACCCAAAAGGAAGCTCTCAATTCCACAACTACTACTACCAAGAAACAAGAAGTAGATACCCTTGATATCGTTACAAAAGAACACAACGATTTCTTGAAAAAACATCAAGTTCATCGTCATAAATTAAAAGAAATGGAAAAAGATGAACCATTATTATCAGAAAACAAACGTCGTTTTGTCCTCTTCCCAATCAAATACCATGAAATCTGGCAAATGTATAAAAAAGCCGAAGCTTCTTTCTGGACTGCCGAAGAAATCGATCTTTCCAAGGATATCCATGACTGGAATAACAGATTAAATGATAATGAAAGATATTTCATTTCAAGAGTCTTGGCTTTCTTTGCCGCTTCTGATGGGATTGTCAATGAAAATTTGGTTGAAAATTTCTCAGCTGAAGTTCAATTACCTGAAGCTAAATGTTTTTATGGTTTCCAAATTATGATGGAAAATATCCATTCTGAAACTTACTCTTTATTAATCGATTCTTATGTCAAAGATCCAAAGGAATCCGAATTTTTATTCAATGCCATTGAAACCATTCCTTGTATCAAAGAAAAGGCCGATTGGGCTATGAGATGGATGGGTAACTCCGATGCTTTATTCGGTGAAAGATTAGTTGCATTTGCCGCCGTTGAAGGTATTTTCTTCTCTGGTTCCTTTGCTTCTATCTTTTGGTTAAAGAAAAGAGGTCTTATGCCAGGTTTAACTTTCTCCAATGAATTAATCTGTAGAGATGAAGGTTTACATACCGATTTCGCTTCTTTATTATTCTCTCATCTAAACAATACCCCAGATTCTGAAATTGTCTTAAAGATTATTACCGAAGCCGTTGATATCGAAAAGAGATACTTCACAGATGCCTTACCTGTTGCCTTATTAGGTATGAACTCCGACCTCATGTGTCAATACGTTGAATTCGTTGCCGATAGATTATTAGTATCTTTAGGTTGTAAGAAGAATTATAACGTCAACAATCCATTTGATTTCATGGAAAATATCTCATTGGCTGGTAAGACCAATTTCTTCGAAAAGAGAGTCTCTGATTATCAAAAAGCTGGTGTCATGGCTGGTACAAGTAAAGCCGCTGATACCGAAGCTGCTGGTTTCAATTTCGATGAAGACTTTTAAATCAATCTTCTCGTCATGTATTACTATTGCATCACATCACATCCATCAAATCATTTTTAATGAAACTTTTACGCCTCCTCTATATAACTGAAGAGAAAAAAATTATCGTCTACAACGCATGAGTGTGCTTTAATTTACAGATCAATTATTTTTTTTCCCTTTTTTTGTCTTTTTTTTTTTTACCCCACTCCTCTCCTTTCACTTTGTTTGCTGAACTTAAGCTGGTCTTAACGACCAACTGTGTACATTAGTCCTTATATTAATATTAATTTATCGTCATCTTTAAACCTCCAAAAGCAGTAAAACAGTACAAGAAAAATAAATAGATCACTTTGGTAACAGACAAAAAAAAATGCCGACCCAACCGTGCACCTTTTTCGCACCGGTTCCTGCCAATTGCGATTGCAGGACAGACTGAAAAAAAAAATCCAACTTATCAGCAGCTCTTTGACGACGGGTGCCCAAATGATCCATTCGTTATTGGCTATATCCTCCACCAATCTGACCACATTGACATTCTAGACATCAGGTCAACTTGTCTCTAGTCTCTTTCATCGGGCGCATATATTTATATAGGCCCTCTTTCTGTTCGATTCGGTGCAGTAAGAGTAAGGACAATAACAAAAAAATCCATACCCACAGTGGAGTGACGATCAATCAATCTTTCGGTTCGGTTATAATTCCAGGTTTATTTAATAATTTTTGGTGCTGAAACTGTGTTTGTTTTATTGTGTGTGTGATGTCCTCAACTATACAACAAGACTCCATGATTCGTAGAAGTTATAACGATGCCATTAGGGCATTAAACTCTTTACAATCGAATTATGCTACCATTGAAGCAGTTAGAAAAGTTGCTACTTCTAATAAGCAAACTTTGATCCAACGTAACTCGATGTTGATGCCTGAGATGATCGAATGGACGAGAAGAATTGGTATCCAACCTTTAGATTTGAATAGATTGAACGTTATTCATGTCACTGGTACAAAAGGTAAAGGTTCTACTTGTGCTTTTGTTCAAAGTATCTTGTCTCAATATAAAAATATTCCAGTGACTGTTAATTCGCCTCTGAACCACAATGGTGGTAGTAGTGGTGGAATAACTAAAATTGGGCTATATACTTCTCCACATTTGAAAAGTGTTCGTGAAAGAATCATGCTTAATGGTAAACCAATAAGTGAAGAATTATTCACCAAGTATTTCTATGAAGTATGGGATAAATTAGATACAAGTTCAAGTGATTTGGAGATTTTCCCTCATATGGGTCTAGGTTCTAAGCCTGCTTATTTCAGATTCTTAACTTTATTATCCTTCCATGCTTTCCTAAAGGAGAATGTGAATACCGCCATATATGAAGTTGGTGTAGGTGGTGAATATGATTCTACAAATGTATTTGTCAACCCAACATGCTGTGGTATCACTTCCTTGGGTATCGATCATACCATTATGCTTGGTGATACATATGAAGAGATTGCTTGGAATAAAAGTGGTATCTTCAAACCTAATTCTGCTGCATTCACCGTAGAGCAAGTATCTGAAGGTGCAATGCAAGTGATTCATGATAGAGCCATTGAAAAAAATGTTTCCAAATTGGAAATCGTCAAGACTAGAAAGGATCTCGATGATATTGATCTTGGTTTAAAAGGTGATTTCCAGAGACAAAATGCTTCATTGGCCATCGAACTATGTGCACAACATTTACAAATCTTAGGTTACGACAATATCGATATCTCAAATGATCTACCCACCGAGTTTATCAAAGGTCTTACCACTGCTCAATGGGCAGGTAGATGTCAAACCATCTTGGATACTAAGAGACAAGATTTAAGTTGGTTTATCGATGGTGCACATACAAAGGAAAGTATTCAAAATGGGTCTCAATGGTTTACCACCGTTACCCAACGAGATCATAAAAAAGTTTTGTTGTTCAACCAACAGACAAGAGACGTCGAATCCCTTATATCTGAATTGTACAAGGTTATAAGTGAATCTGATATTGGATTCGATCATGTCATCTTTACCACAAACATTACTTGGTCCTCTGGTTACTCGGAAGATTTGAAATCGATGAACACTTCAAGTGAACAGGTTGATTCTTTAGAAGTCCAGAAGAAACTAGCAGAGATTTGGAATAAAATAGACAAAAAATCAAAGAGTAGAAAGCATATATTCCACGATATCGAGACTAGTGTTAATTTCATAAGGACTTTAGAAGGAAACTTGGACGTGTTTGTATGTGGTTCTTTGCATTTAGTAGGTGGGTTCCTCGTTGTCCTAGATGGCAAGAAGGATTAGCCCATGTATATAATTCAACCAGCGTATTAATAATCATAATAATCATAATTAATAAAAATGGTAATAGATATATTTATTTATTTATTTGTACGATTTAAATCAAAAATCCCAAAATGTAACCGAGATTGCTTGGCAGACATTCGAGAAAAAGAAAGAGAGAGAGAGATAAATAAAACCATTATTATACAGAGTATGGGGGAACCGGACAGGTATGGATCCATAAGACACGCTTTGATTTATACAGTTTCATTCCAACTACCAGACCCACGCAGTTTGCCATATACACGCATCTCTGCTACCAGTCTTTGGAATAAACTTGAATCGCTTTACCCTTGGTCGCACGTGGAGACTTGACATAGACTGATAAATAGGTACATAACACACATTCCTGAGATCATCCTATTCAACGTTTGCTGATACTACACGCCACAGTGGGCTTTTTTTTTATAACATAAGGGCACAATATGAATAAACGAAGTAGACTCGATGAACGAGCTGCTATAGTTAAGGTATGTTTCATCCACCACCCCCATCTTATTTATTTCTCATCATCTCCGTGGGTGGGTGTGTGTTTTTTTTTTTTCCACATTACTAACCTCATGTACTTTTTTGTATTGAATATAGAGGACAGAAGACTATACTGAACTGATAAAGAAGTTCACAAACCCTGAACTTACGGAAATTGGAAACTATAAAATCATAAAGGAAATCGGCCATGGTGCATTTGGTCAAATCTTTCTAGCATATCATAAGTTACTTAGGGTTAAAGTTGTCTTGAAAAAGGGTCTAAAGACTCTAGACAGTGATAATTTAATGAGAGAATATTACTCCCTTAGAGAATTTAGAAACCATCCACATATAGCCAAGATTTATGAAATCATAATTACAGAGACACATGCATATATGGTTTTAGAATACTATCCCAATGGTGACCTGTTCGAGTATGTTACAGCAAGAAGAAAATTATCAATTGACGAATCTCTATATTTCTTTACACAGATATGTGGTGCTGTTTACTACATACATAGCAATAACTGCTGTCATAGAGATTTGAAACTGGAAAATATCCTATTGGATAAGAATTTGAACATCAAACTGTCGGATTTAGGGTTCACTAGAGAGATTCCATATTCTTTCAATCAGAGGACAAAGCCTTTATTAAATGAATTTTGTGGTACTACAGCCTACATGGCCCCTGAAATAATCAATAGAGAACCATACTCTGGTATTAAGATAGATATTTGGGCTTTGGGTATCATGTTATACACAATGATCACCGGTGTCATGCCATTCAATGATTCTTTACCCGATGAAGAGTTAGAAAAATTGATCCTAGAAACCGAACCATACTATGATTCCTTTATAATATCAAAGACTGAAGTCATCATACTATTGCAAACAATGCTGCTGAAGAACCCAGAGGATAGACCTAATTCATTGGAAACGATATTGGAATTACCTTTATTGGCGCCTTATGGTGGTGAATCACAATTAAACATGGTTGAAAAAGTTATGAAGGAAAATTCAAATGGGACAGCAAAGACATTCACGAGTTCTGAGAGGCAACTTATCAAAGATTTGAAACATGTTGGAATCGATAAGGAATTGCTCATTAAGAGTATTGAAAATCAACACCTTGATTCAGTGGTTGGATTTTGGGAATTGTTAAAGGAAAAGAAGAAGAAATCGCTGAGAAAGAAGCTAAAACAGCGAAGTAAAAGCATGTTGAGATTAAGTTCTTCAAAATCATTCATGGATGCCAAATCTGTCACTAAGACACCTATACTCAAGAGCAATCCAAGTGTATTTAGCTCCATTCCACCACCACAGCAGCAGCAGCAGCCGCACCTCTCAAAGTCTACTCCTCCTTCTACGCCACAGATCCCTGCTCAAAGGCAAGAGACACCTCGCACACATCAGTCCTCCCAGCAACCACCACAACATCATCAGTCACGTATATTACAAACTCCAAGTTCTACAGAGCATAGAAGTAGTATAACTACGTCGATTGATCAACCTCTTGAAATCAAAGTGATCAATCCAAGGCCAAATTATGATGTTGCTTCTTTGAATGAGAGCAGTACTAATGGTTTGACAAGTCGTCATTCAAGAGGTATATCTGATGAAATCAGTATCAGATTTCCTCCTTCAATTCAAGATCCAAGAATCTTACAGGCTGAAGCCAAACAATTCACACAGAGAAATTTAACCTCTCCCGTTCCTGTAGATATCAATAGAAGACTATCCATTGGTTCTATCCGGAGCTCCAATACAGTTCAAGGATTGACTGGCCCGGCTTCTTCTTTCTCTGCCAATGGTGGTAGATCATCTGCCGCTGATCAAACGTCTAAGGAAACCAAGAAGAAAAACAGACTTTCTATAAAATACATTGTCTCCAAATTGACCAAAAACAAAAAATCTGAAGATGATTCAAGCGTTTCCTCCAATAGATCTACAAGCACTCAAGGCACAAATGGAAGAAATAATTACAAGAATGGTAATAGTTCTTTGTCTACTCAGAAGATATCATCGTCTAATGGCACTTTGCCTTCAACGCCAGCTAGGATCCGTTCAAATCTCGCACAGGGAAGAACCAGTGCGTCTAGTTTAACTACTTCAAACGAAGGTATCAAAAACGATCCAACGTCTAATAACAATTTGAACGGTGATCTACCAGTGTTGAACAAAGTCAATAGCGCCAACAGTGTTCCCACAACTACAAAGACAAGTATATTTGTCATTGAACCTGATGCACATAATGCCACTCCCACCACATCTGCCGCTGCGCCCAGCAACACCAGCGCCAACGTAACCGCCGATAACAATAATATCAACGCAGCAATTGGTGGTTCATCGACAAGCAATGGCGTTGCCAGCTCTGGGAATCCAGAATATGGTTTGAATAGCAATTACAGTACACCATCACAATTATTTCCCCAAGATTTAAACTATACATCTATCAGCAGGCATAATTCGAGTGGTAAGAAGATCACCAGACCTGGGTCTGTGATATCGTCGTACTCCATTCAAACCACGATATCTGAGACTTCAAATGGATCGGGATACGTTACAGGTTACTCGACCGACTACAATAATTCCATATCTCAAAATCCATATTATCAAAGTGTTCCTGCCACGAATTCTAGTGCTGTTAATAATGGTACTAGTCCAACATCTATTGCCAATGGACCCGTCCCAGATAAGAGGCCTAGTTACCATAGAGCCAGATCGAGTGAATTATCGATGTCGATGCAAACTTCAAATTCGCAGCAGCACTTACCCGATTCTCCAAACTCATCTTTCACAACTATATCTAGAAATGGATCTGTTGATTCTGCTAGTCTCAATATTAGAGGAAGAAGGAAGAAAAGAGGTGGTAGTTCTGCTTCTACCAGTGCTGCTAGTCCTTCTGGTAAGGCATCGACTCGTCTTGGTTATGATTCTGTTTCACCAAAGGATTTCCTAAGAAGAGGTAAATCTCCTTTGACTATAAATAGGCTCAATACTAAATGGTACAAGGATTCACCTCTTTCAAGAAATAAAAAGGGCTCCAAGAGAAAGCAACAAACTACAATTCAAGAAGAATCCGATCTTGATGAGCCTATAATGATGACAAGTGGGCAAACATCTGTTGGTGGGAACGACAATAGTTCTCTAATTGAAGGTGATGATGACGCTAACGTTGCTTCATTACATGAATTAGGTGCTGGTGCTACAGGGTTGGGTATCAAAGAGCACGGGGAATTCGATGAGTTTGCTGAAGGGGACGACGAAAGAGAGGATTTTGAGGAAGAGTTATTGGATGAAGACGACGAAGAGGATGATGATGATGATGATGTTTATGAGGAATATGATGGTCGTCGTAGTCGTAGTTTTGAACATACTGAAATGGGTATGAATAGAGGGTTCGATCAAAGTTCTTTGATCAATAGGCTGAAATCTGTTGCTCTGACGGATGTCGAAAGTTTGAACAACTGATGGAGCTATCCAATTTATAAAGCCATGTATCTACGTAGTTCATCAATAGTGTCTTTTAAAATGACTTGACCTTTCTGAGCCGCATTTTGCGTGGGCCAGCTATCTGCAGTATATAATTCCCGCTAGAGAAGGGTCGGCTTCAACTGCCACTGTCGGCCAAGAAAGCCTTTTTCCTCGCGCGCAGTCTCTCACAAGAGTTTTCTAAACTGCGCGCCCTGAGACCTAAGCGAGGGCCATAAATCTGGCAAGGACTTCTGATTCGGTGCATGTGCACCAGGCTGAGCCAAAAATAGCACATAGCTACGTGCCACAGCTCACAGCTCACAGCTACAGCAACCCAACATTCCTTGCTGCCAGGTTCAGATTTTTGAGCGTTTTTTACGAAGGGTGTTGTTAATTTGCAAAAGGTATCTTGTTTCTTATGAGAATACGAGCAAATCTAAAATGAGGCCAGGATGACACGGTCGTTGGTGTCAAGGCTAAAACGGAGCATCGCCTGAATTGGAGGCCCTGTAGAGGTGCACCAAAAGTAGTTTCCCTTTTTCGCTCATATTTGCCCCGTTTACATAACTCCTCGTACTTAATATTCCTAAACTAAATTAACTAAACTTCGGAAACCCCAATAAAGGCTTATTATAAATATATATGTATACTTTCCAGTAAGTGAACTAAAAGTAGGACACATTGGAGATATACGAAGAGTAAAAAGAAAAAGAAAATCGGACATTACCTTTGCATAGTCCCGTGAATGTAAAGTAATAACGTCTTGCGAGTGACAGCTTAAGAAAATCACACTGGTGAAGATCAGCGAAAACATTCCTTTCTGATTTATTGGTTAACATTCTAATCCTTTTATTTGGCGTTCATTTTTATCTTTCCTTATTTTATAGCTCATCAATCATCTAATAATTAATCCACCCATAGCACCATAATGAGCTACCTTGCGCAGGAAAACCTCTCCGGAATGAGGAAATCCAAATTTTTTCCTTACATCACCTTGGCTCTTGGATTACTTGTAGGATCCTTGATTTCTAAATGGTATGCACATCAAGCAGTTATGTCCAGAATGACCAGAGATGATGCGTATTATCAAGAATACAAGAACTCTGATTTCTACAAAAACAATCCAGCGGCAAAGGGTTCAAATCCTCTGAATGTCCATACAACATACGATAGACTTTTGAGCGCATATCCATACATACCAGCAGCAGAAGATGAAGATGTCATTCAGAAGACGATATTCCAAATGTGGAAAATGACACCAGATGAAGCTCCAGACTTCCCCAATCTCGAAGAAGTAGCAACATGGCAAACTCAAAATCCAGAATTCAACTATACATTCATTAGAAACAGAGAGTTAGATGCCTTGGTTCAAAAAGTATTTGAACATACCATCCCTGAAGTATGGGAAGGTTATAGAATAATGCCTAAAATGATCTTGCAAAGTGATCTTGGTAGATACATTCTTCTATTCTTATATGGGGGAGTTTATGCCGATATTGATACCGTTTGTGAGAAACCAATTAGAGAATGGTACGATGAAAAAGTGCAAGAGACCATTGCATTCTCCGTTGGAATGGAACATGATAACGATGGCTGGAGGGCTACATCAGCTCTGAGAGTTCAATTAGCAAATTGGACTATCAAGGCAAGAAAGCATCATCCAATGTTAGCCTTTTTGATTGCCAATGTTCTCAAAACTACCTTTACTGCAAAAACTCATAATAAATTAACTGCTTATTATCAAGATTTCAAAGACGTTGATAAATGTTCATCAATTGATATTATCCAATGGACAGGTCCAGGAATGATGTCAATGTCATTATATGAGTATGCAAGTACCAAACTAGGCGAAATAAATATCGTCGATATGTCTCATCTTAGAGAAGGTCCTAAATTTATAGGGCCTGAAAATCATTTTTTGATCGATTGGAATTTCTTCACCGGTCTACAAAGACCTGCAATCATTAATGATTTGATGGTTTATCCAAGGAGATCATTTAGGGGTGAAGTCCCATGTGGCGAACTATGTTTCGTCACTCACCATCCTGCTGGATCCTGGAAATCTGGCAATGTCTAAATGCATGTTTGTGCTTTTCATGGCGGTGCCATGGAACTATTTTCTGAGAAAATCGCAGACTCTAATATATATATATAGCCCAATCTGGTTTTGCAAGCAGCTTCTTTTTCCTTCACAACGGTAGAGTGGTGTATTTGAGTTAGCCAGTTATTTGTTACCATGTGCAACAATGTATGTGCTATGGTTATGATAGGTGGCAAACTACATATAACTTTATATGGCTTGCTCACTATTTGCTAAAAGCTGAAGCGACGATACTATATTTTCCATCCATATCTTAGTCCCAACAATAATGCGCTATGTTATTTGGCCAATTACAGCTAAAAACAAGAATAATTAGTAAAAGAGGGAGTTTCAGTTACGTAGATGTGGAAAGAGCGAGTAGTATAACTTCTACATATATATATATATATTTCTTCTTCAATCTCTATACAGAACTGTTTCCTGATGCTTGGTTTTAATGCTTAGCTCTTAGCATGCTACCTACACGAGCGGCGCTACCTTTCGGGTACCTGCCCATTTCTGGGCTCGGATGTTCTTTACCCATCCGTGCACCATCCGCGCCGCTTGGGTAGCGCACATATATATCTATCTGTGAGGGTGTCTTTTTTTTTTGACATTTATGTTTTTTTTATGCATATTGATCGTGGAGAAGTGTTATAGTGTTATACTTTTTTGAGGCAGCAGGAACGATAATCCCTTTCAGTCACCACAGATGTCATATGTCGATAGTCTAGTATACTTTGATATTTCTATTGGCGGGGAAGACGTCGGAAGAGTCGTCTTTCAGTTATTTGTCAAGGAAGCTCCCAAGGCCTCTGAAAACTTTACCAAATTGGCTACTCTGGAGAAAAATGGTTATAAATCGACTTATTTCCATAGGATTATCAAGAACTTTTGTGTCCAGGGAGGTGATATTGAATATGGTATAATAGGAGACGAGGCACACTACCCTTCTGAAAAGATTGGTAAAGGTGGTAAGTCAATATTCAACAATGGGGAACCATTTGAAGATGAAAATTTGATTGATATAGAGAAACCATTCATGCTCTGTATGGCTAATTCGGGCCCTGCAACAAATGCTTCGCAATTCTTCATAACTACTTCCCCAACTGTTCATCTGAGCGGTAAGCATACTGTCTTTGGTAAAGTTGTCAAGGGGAAATCTACAATCAGATCAATGGAAAAGGTTGAAAGTTCAAAAGAATCCAACTTGCCAAGTTATGGAGAGAGGGTTGAAATCGTAAATTGTGGAATTTGGGATGAGTCCATGGGCGTTCCTGTTTACAATTGCTCTTATGATACCATTGGAAGAGATCATTACGAAGAATATCCCGACGATAATGAAGATTTGGATTTAGAAGATGCCGAAAAGACTTATCGTATCTTAGTATCGATTAAAGAATCAGGGACGTTATTGTTCAAACAAAAGAAACTCCAAGAGGCGTATTTCAAATGGATCAAAGCTGCAAGATATGCTACTGAGTTGATACCGGATGAGGACTCTAACAAACAATACTATACTTATTTCCAAGAGATGAAAAAGAAAATATATTTGAACTTGTCCTTGGTTACCTTACAGTTACAAGACTATAGACAAACTTTGAAGTACTGTAACTTTATCCTTGCTGATGAAGGTGGGAAGACTTTTAAGAATATGACCCCTGTTGAACAAAGCAAAGTCATCTACAGAATGGCCATGGGTCATGGTGGATTAAAGGACTACGATGCCGCTTTGAGTCATTTGATCTTAATCAGAGATGAATCATCTGCTACCCCAGATCGTGCCGTCTTGGATGCAATTGAGAAATTCACCAAATTACAAAAAGATATAAAGGCCTCGCAACAACAAAAGTTTGCCAACTTTTTCGGTTAGACTATGTACATATATATATCTTTATATATTTAGAGAGAATACAATAAACATCACTTGGATTCAAAATTCAAATTATTCATCAAAGTGGCCGCAGGTCCTTCAAATCCACCCCCTTCTTTCATGCTTTTCAATAGATCCATCAAAGATCTTTTAGCCCCTTCGGTGTCGAAAACTTTCTCCACCTCACTGTATCTATCAGATTCTTCGTCACTAAAGTCATTTGATTCATCGTCATCAACAGCGTCATCGAAACTACGCTCTTTTGTATCCAGCCCCGTGGCTTTGTCATTGTAGTTTGGATTTCTCATTTCTTCTAGTTGTTCATCTTTCATACCCAACGCTTCTTTGCAGAAAAATTCAAAGAAACCATCCTCGTCAATATCAACATTTTCATCTTTGAAATACTGCTTGAACTTGTTATTCTCCTCGTCCGAAGAATAATCGGAGTCATCGTTATATCGATCGGAATCGTACTCGAATTTCGAGTGGTCTATATTCGAGTCCTTGGTAGATGGTTTAGATTTAATTCCATCAATATCACTCTCTTCGAGGAAAAACTTCTGCATCTTATCCATTATATCGTTGTATTGACTAGTTTCGTCGTCATTATCACCGGTGCTACCCTCTATATCAGCTGCTGGTTTGTCTTCGTCTGGTTGGCCAAGATCCATAACTTCAATGGGCTCGATTTTCTTGTCTATTTTTCCTAGCTTAAGAAGCTCGGATTGAAGTGGATCTGCCTCTATATCGTCGTTGTGCTTTTCCACATCCAGTTTAATCCGGTCGTGATTTGATTCTCTATATTCTTTCTCCAGGTCCCTTTCGAAAAAATAGTTTTCAATGGATTTGGCAGTATAGTCTCCCTTGATAAGTTTCTCATTGTCTGATTGATCCTTCACGCATACGATCTTCAAATGAGCGTGAGCAAAAGCTGAAACCTTTATCTTCAACTCCACCAATTCTGTAAAATTAACAGTTTTACCATTAGCCGGCACCACATTTTGATCCTCTGATATCAGTTGTTCTTTTCTCATTTGATTTATAGCAATGTTAGGTAATGATATATGATTTTTCAATATCAAAGCGGCTGTCGTACTATCAACTAGTATGTCTTCAACGTATAGATGTTCAAGGCTATTCTGCAGGGCATTTGAAATCCTTTTCTCGAGTATGTAATCACTAATCTTTAGATCTATAATACAGTTGTAGTTAGCCTTCTCCAAGAACTTGATAGCTTGCAAAAGAGTCAAATTCTCATCTTCGTAGTAAGAATTGGGGATAATTTTGAGCTGTGAATTGTTGATCCAAAGCCTGTTCCCACCATTGAGAGGAGAAAGCCAATCCGGCAGCAAGTCTGCAGATTCAATGAGTATGAATTCACCATCCTGGTCAAACACATGCACGTATAAATCGGAATCTCTGCAAGCAAAATCAAACAGCTGAGAAGCGATTAACCATTCATCGTCAATATAATCACCGTACGGTATTTCGCCAAATATATATGGATAATCTCCGCTGTCAACATATTGCAGCTCAACCGGTTTGATATGCCACGGATATTTCTCAATAAAAGGCCGAAGCTGTAACTCTAGTAGCTTGTAGAACCTAGACAACTTCTGATTGACCTCATCTTTAGAAGCATATGGATCTAAGAAAAAAACTGAAAACACTAAAGTTTCGTTCTCAAAAAACAACGAGTTATCTTGGTACTCCCACACAATATCTGCATCCATTATAGCATACAAATTACCCTTCTGGCAGATACCCTATTCTTATTATAATGGCATGATGATAGATCACAATCCATACAGAAGAGTGTCAAAAATATGTTAGGCCCTTTTTCCTCCCCCAAGCGTGCACGGGTGTCACACAGAAATTGAGGCCGATAACTAAACCCACGGCACTCCTCCATTAGGCAATAACATGCGCAACAAGAGCGTTCTCTTTATCCTCTGGGTGAGATCAGGATATCAAATAAATCGTACCACTTTATCACAGAACTGTGGGACTCCTAAAGCGGTATCCGTTCATGTGGCTTGTCGTATAACCCCACATAATCATTCTGATTTCTCCTACAATGGCTGCCGACCCTTATAAATGGTCTTATCTCCCGATAACGATCAGGATCCTCAACTCCGGTACAAGGAATAAATTATTTGGCTTATCGGGCATATATTTAGCAGCTCAGAATAGTACCGATGGTAGCACATCTGAATTCATAATATCACTCAATACTCTTCCTCCAGAGGTTCAAGCATCTTCGTTAAACTTGGAGATCTATTTCACCACAAGCCAGCTGATCAATAATAAAAACTCGGGTGATTCGAGTATTCAATGGATCCAGTGCAAAGTAGTAGACTGGATAAATTTTCAAAACGAAAGTCTGAAAGGGTTCTTATCCAATGGATTCAACTTCCAGCCTGACTTCAATGAAAGTGGTTCGGCACCGTATGTCCAGGATATCTCAAGCAGTATCCTGGTGGCTAAGCCCAAGTACAAGTTCATTGGCTCTTTAAAGCCTAGTGGTATCGAACCCAAGGAAATTTCACTGGTTGGAACTTCATTCTGCGAACAAAATTGTGATCTGAGAGACCAAAATTTACCAATCCAGATCTCGTTGGAAGTCTGCCCATTTGGGTTGTCGAATGTATCCATTTTCAGTGGTTATACTTCCAACGGTTTTATTAACTATAAGAGCAAGGATAGTTCATTGTACTTGAGTGATATCAAGTACTTAGACAACATGGATGGTGGAATAGCTAACATGTTCATCGACGGTTACGGAAGTCAACCTTGTGTATTTTCGCTTGGTTTAGTCTTGGGAAATATCGTGAAAAGAGATGGATCCGGAGAATTGATGGTGATAATGAGTTGGAGTTATATAATGAAATTCATTAAAGACTTGCTAGACTCTGAGTTGAACCATCTCACATATTTGAGTCAGAATAAGTTCACCAACACGAACAAGAAATCCACTGAGGTGCTGCCAGTTACTAACAAGCTAGGTTGCAACCATTCTAAAACTTCCAATATGAATAACTCTTTGCCTGGTTCCTATCCTAGATTGCAAAGCTTACAGACGTGCTACTGTTCGGCTCAGGTGGAGAGTAAACTATTAGAGGCCGGAAATAAGGCTTTCAAGTTTTACGAAGAGACCTCTGCTCTTAATATATTCCCGTTTTTAGACTCGAGTTCTGTAGTGGCCATAACCTCCCATCATAGTAATGGTGGCAACTTTTGGGGTTCTGGTGTCAAATTATCCAATAATATAATAGTTACCAACAGGCATGTTATTTTAGATGAGAATAACGAACCCCCTCAGTCGTTGAAAATCTGGGGAAACTGTCTTCCTGTCACGCTTGAGATTCTCAATCCCCAATTGAAGGAGGATTTGTATCTGCCCTTTGAAGGTAAAATTTATGACCTTTGTTATGTTAGAATCCAAAGGGATATAGACGTTATTGACTTCAATTTAAAGGAAGGTTTGGATAGAGTGATCCATAGGGACTCAACTTCGGAACCCACTCAGAATGGTAGTTCTGCTCTATCTGTTGGATTCGGACTATTTTTCCACGGTTTACAAAATGAGATAGAATCATCTCTTACACAGTCTCAAAGTGTAGGCTTACAGACTAATCTACCTTTGCACTCTAAAGGTTATATCTCAGCGAATGTGAAGCTTCCCATATTTGAATCTATAAACTACGATATCTCGGCTATGTTAGTGGCATCTTGCTCCTGTTGGGCTGGATCCAGTGGGGGTGGAGTTTTCCAGTTGGACGAGATAAACAAGACCCAGACCCTGGCGGGTGTAATGGTGAGCAACGGAAAGTTGAGTAACGGAGAGACGTTGAGCAAGTTCAACCTCATAATCCCGCTGGATATTGTGGTTTTTGGTCTTTACGATCTATTTGTCGAGAGGCTGCAATTGGCCCAGGGTATCGAAAAACAGCTGGACAGTTTGTGGAAGCTAAAAGAGCTGTACAAGGACGTATTTATGGAGAGCAGCAAGTTGTAAGCAGACATACACCTTTATGTATAGATATGTATATATATATATGTATCTATAAGGAACGACCCCTTTTTCATACAATGATTCTCGTGTTGACGTATTGCCCAAAGGGGCAATCCCACAGAAAAAAGTTGTGAGCGGCGGGTCTGTGGCGGTCGTCTTTGTTTTTTCTGCTTGCCCACCGCCAACACGCTTTCTTTGTTTATGTTTTTGCTCTTTTTTCCCTGGGCACGCTGCAAACTTCTTCTCTTTGATCCCCCCCCCCTTTACTTCCTTACCCTTTTTCCTTCCACTTTAAGTTAATCCGTATATACCTACCTCACTTCTCTTGAGTTTAGTTTGATTTAAATTTGATTATAACTCTCTTTCTTTTTGAAAACCTGATCAAAGAAAACCCAAGTCAAAAAGTTTTCTAGAAAATAAAATAAAATTAAAAATGAGTTTCGTCAAAAAGACCAAAAACGAATTGAAAGCCATTGCTGATGAGCTTAAAATCGATGTCGATGGTATTGTTTTAAAGAAAGGTATCGCTGACAAGATCGCTGAAAACCTTGTCGATAACTATGATTTTCATGTCAAGAACGATACAAAATACGCTAAATCAGCTAAATACTACAAACATGGTTCTCCAGTAAAGGAAAAATCTAGTTCCTCGGATGCTTTTACATCTCCAACCAAGTCATCCAAGACCATTATTGTTGAAGATCTTGAAACCATTGACTCTGCCGATGAAGATACTGAAGATGCTTCCGAAGAAGTTGTTGAAACTGAAGGTGACGCTGAATTTGAAGGTGAAACTACCTCCAAATTCACCAATTTCAAAGAGTATCTAGAAGACAAATATTACGATATTGAAGATTACATCGTCGAAAAAAACTATGATCTCCGTGATCGTTTATCTGATCCTTTCCAAATCAACAGATTTGTTACTTATTACGAATTAGCCACTTTATTTTCCCATTACTATGAAACTATCCCAGTTGGTGAAGCCGGTTTTGTTCCTCAACTTATAAAGGATAACCTTCCTGATACCGTTGCTAGTCTTCCAACTTTGAACTTGTGTGCTTTATGTAATGTCCAATTATTATCAACTTTCCTCCTTTGGTTTGTTTCATCCTACTTGGCTCCATCAATCACCTCTTATTATGTTAACTTCAGTTATGATTTTGAATCCGATCCATTTATCTATGCTTTAAGTAAAGTCTTTTATGGTATGGTTTTATTCAGATTGCAAATCTCTGCTTCTGATGTCACGAAAGAACTTGCTTACTCCATCTCTTCAAGTACTTTTACTTGTTCATACATTTCCAAATTTATTCATCACAACTTATTGACAAGTACCGTCTTATTAAGAGGTTTATTCGGTAACTGGGATGTTGTCATTGGTGCGTTTGCTTCTATCGTAGCCTTCTACGCTCAATCTCAAATCGATCCATTTGATGAAGATTACGACGATGAAGATGATTATGATGATTACGAAGAGTTTGAAGGTTACAGTGACATTGACTCTGAAGAAGAAGAACATACTCACTCTCACTCCCACTATTAGGTATGACGAAAAGATGAACCCTTGAAGCCCTGGAGTCCTCTTCATGTTTCTAACATTGTGTTTACTGGTTTCAATTGTACTTGAGTTGACGCATTGCTGATGCATTTTCAGTCATGTCTTCTACCCTCAAACCCAAGCGACGAGTTCATATTGTGTATCTAAATGCATATACCGCTTCTTCTCAAAAATCTCCCTTCCCCTACTAAATATCATTCTACAAGATATTAATATGAAAATTGTATTACTTCTCCCTTACTGAGTTGCATGCAGTCTCTTTTTTTTTTGTTCACTAACACAATTCGTGAGCCAATTCTGTGTTTCTCAGTTGTGTTATCTATTTTTTATCAACCTTACACTATATTTTTTTTCCAGCCTTTTGTTCTTACTGTTTTTGTAGCGTTTGTATTTTAGTGTATACTTATTTTATTTTATTTTATCCTATTATATTATACTAATTCTATTCTATCTTATTATTACGATTTGTATTGACATTAATGCCTATGTATTTTATATATGCCAGATGGTTTGTTTCTAAAATACGTCTATATCACCTAAATCATCATCTGTACATATCTTTTCAAAGCAACTCCACACATCACTGAAAACTTCATCGATACCTTTATTATCAACAAATACCGATGTCCAATGCGTTCCTGTACTTTCCAATTTTTCAAATTCCTCGAACTTCACCCTAACTTTTTCCTGAAAGGATGATACCTCGTATCTTTCTTCTCCAAATCCTTCTCTATCTTTACTGTTTTCACTATCCTTAAACTTCAAGAACACGGTCATGTCAGGTTTGGGCAATCCACGATCTGGGTTAAGACACCAACTAAAATCCATTCCCTTAGCTGATGAGTACGCTACCCCAGAATAAACATACCTGTCTAGAACAACAATAGTACCGGAATTTAACAGGTCCATGATACGTGCGTTCAATTCCCATCTGTTGGCACTAAATAGAAGGTGGGCAGACTCGTCACTCAGCTCAAAAGAACGGTCTGTTAGATACTGGTTTATGAGTTTGCCGATTGGTGTTGTTCTCTCTGGAAATTTGACCAATTCTACTTTTTTATTTAACGTATTAGATATGTAATCAATGACATTGTTTGTCTGTGTGGTTTTGCCAGTTCTGTCTAAACCTTCTATTAAGATCAATGCACCACGTCCCATATTTCTTGCTTGTGTATGCTTGTGTAAGGTATGTTATGTAACAAGAGGAAAAAATAACCATAAGAGATAGCACTCTCTTGATATATCCATTTAATTTAGTACAAATCAGAAATCAGACCGCGTCTGATCTAAACATCCACACACCAGTTTTTAAATGGGGAAATTAAAAAAATGCGACAGCAGCAGGATTCGAACCTGCGAGGGCAGAGCCCATTTGATACCGCTTACTGAAAAATTCGAGTCAAACGCCTTAACCACTCGGCCACACTGTCACCGAATATCGGGAATTTCTGAGAGCTGCGGACTCATCTTCTGCATTTTTGGAAGAAAAATTTTGAGTAATGCACGCCCTAATATTTTGAGCAATTTCATACATAAGTGGCGTTTTACGTTAATAAATAGAAGTATGATTGAAAAGCGCTTGAAATCAAGTATACTGGGCTATGAGATTTTGCCAAATTTAGTAGTTCAAAGATGTTTTGCGTGAACTCTACTTTTCCCGCTTTAGTTTGAGTAAAAAATTTACCTTGAGCATATACCGTTATTTTTATTATTCATTAAAAAATGTTTTGGTGATACATATTGATTACAACTACCTACAGCATACATAAGAAAGAAAGAAGAAGATAAAAAGAGCACAACTAAGAGAATATCTAGTGAGGGCTCTATGGGTATAAGAGACTTCATTTAGATAGGAAACGACCCAATCTTTTGAAGTATTTATTCACAGAGTCGGCATCTTTTGTCACAATTGAATGCATTAACGATTGGAAAGTAATTCCATAATTCACCACGTCCAAGTCTGGTACTTTGGCAAGGATATCGAATTCTTGAATGGCGTTGAAATAATGGACATAAAAGAGCAAAGTCGTCAGGAGGTTATAAACACTGAAAGGTTGGACGTTGAATCTTGAGGTATTGATCTTTGTGATTAATCTCTTGAATCGGAAACAATACATTTCTGCCAGTCTTTTAATAGCTGTGGTTTTGATACTATCTTTTTTATAGGAATGTGCCTTGTCGTTGATTAACAAAATATTGATTGTGGTATTGAACCCATCCGTGGTATGGAAATTCACAAGGTAAATTACACCAGTCTCAACAATCAATGGGAAGATCTGATTTGGGTGATCTACTTTCAGGATCTCTTCTACTTCTTCTTCGTCAAAGACCATTCTATTTCTATTGTCCTTGTACACCTCAATCACCTCTCTTGTTAAAATTTTCCACTCGGCAAAATCGGACAGTATTTCGCCAGTTTTTGGATCCAGATGATTCCATTGTTCTATCATCTCAATGAACTCGTCTACTATTGAAATATTGTTTGGTAACTGTTCCAAGTCCTCGTCGATATCCCTAATGAACGTTTTAGCTGTATTGTAAGGGAATATTTTCTTCTCCTGTGCATTTAGTTCTTTATGTGGAACAATTTTCGAGCTCTCCTTTTCACTAGAAGTAGCTGTCTCGCTGGATCTCTTTATCATCAAATCCACGATTGAATCCCCAAGAGTTTCCCTTGTTGTACTGTATCTGTCAAAGCTCTTAATGTAATGATAGAATTGGCTGATATCAAAGCGAATGGTATTCTTCTCTGGTTCCAATAATGCCCGGGAGATCAATGAACCCGAACAACAAAATGTGTAAACTACAGAAAGTACATTGATCGCTTGAATATCAGACGTCTTCGTAAATAGGGGTGATATTGTAATGGGCCTTTTTAGAGCAGATTTGGTGACTTTGAGGCCAAAAGCCAGTATGTAATCTTCCAATTTCAGTACGGCCTTGACTGGGAACCCATTCTCTAAGGTGTTCCCCTTTGGCGAACAATCGACAATCACCGTTTTGGCTTTTTTATGAAAACCTACGGCTAGATGCCAGTTGTGCTTATATTTGAATGGGAAAATGGAGATATCAAAGGGTTTCATATTAGGACCATACTGTTTTTTGGTTCTGAATAACCCAAGCCTTACATCTGAAGATTGGCCATAAGCGTCAAGTACCTTATTGATGAAGAAGAAGAGCATATCCTCAGACCAGATCTCTTGAGTATGAGAGTCGTCTGAGAACTTCAAGTTTGAAGTTAATCCAGTAAAAGGGTGTTTTGTCTGTTCATCTGGCGCCAATGACTTATGCTCTTTCATATATAGTCTGTGTCGAAGAAGTTAATATGTTAGTATGACCGTGCGTGATTCTTGCAAATCAAATTTGGTTCAGATCCGAAAGGGATAGATCATTTACGTACAAAGACTCAGCGATCTTATCTGAGTATTGGACCTGTGAATTGGATGTGGTCATCGTAAGGTGATTATATCCGATTAGATATGTATATCAAGGGAGCGAGACGTGTGATGGGTGAGCTAATTGAATACTATATATGTCAGAGATGGAACAGATATAGAGATCCATAGATTCGATCTCGTCTTTTGCTGCTTAAAAATTTCTGGGCTCGACTTCTCGCCCCTCATGAAAGATAGGGAAATCATATCCACGGTCTTTGCAAGACAGGGATCCTTCAAGATGGTTTACCTCCTCTCACACTAACACTAGGTTGCTGTTCTACTAGGCAATCTGCTATGGTATGGTGTTAGATCGAAAGATCTTGATTAGTATCGTAGCACTATGCTGTACGTATTAATTGAAGGGCAATTATGCCACTCGTCGCGTCAAGGTTCTTAGGCAGAATAATCCCATCCTCGCGTATCAGT
The DNA here is from genome assembly GCA_030567875.1 of Wenyingozyma nitratophila. Classification (NCBI taxonomy): domain Eukaryota; kingdom Fungi; phylum Ascomycota; class Pichiomycetes; order Pichiales; family Pichiaceae; genus Wenyingozyma; species Wenyingozyma nitratophila. The sequence continues at coordinate 61,266 of JAJLSW010000027.1, read as the reverse complement.
CGCTGTAAAATCAAACACAACTTTCAGTATATATATGTTGCTCAACTATTAAACAAGAGTGGTTTATCTAAAAAGAGAAGTCTAGGTAGCAAAAAGGAAGAGGTCGTACCCGGATTCGAACCGGGGTTGTCCGGATCAAAACCGAAAGTGATAACCACTACACTATACAACCAGAGTCTGTGTTGTTGCCAATTTCGGTTTTTCCTTGAAGCATGCAATCCGAAGACTAATTCTACAAATTCAACCTGAGGTGGAAGATTTCAGGTGGGTCTATCGGTGGTGTATTGTATGTTTACTCTCCTCAATCAAGTTGGGCAGCAAAGCCCAGTGTTGGGAACTTGCTAGCCATCATAATCGTTAGATGGAGTTATTCATTTAAGTAAATATTTGAGAAACTACTTTTTCAAAAACTGAATAATTGAGAATGATTAAAATATCAGATAACAAACCTAAATTTACAATTGATTTACTCTCGACGAACACGTAAGTCGTACGGTACCCTTTATATCCAATCATAGAGTATCATTTATGGAAAGAGCATACGCAATTTCGAGTCTGTTAAGCGAGGTAGTGCATGCCGGTCAATTTCATGATATGATGTTTACCTATTTCCCAAAACGGAAATATAATTAAGAAATTTCATTCTTTTCCTGATTCAGATGGAGTGCTAGCTACCAATTCACCTGCCACTTCACTTTCTTCTGCAGGGGTGCCAGTTTAGACAGACAATGATGGGATGGTATAGAAATTCATGCTTTTACATTTTTTGTTTAGTAGTTAAGTGATAAGCAAAAGCCTCTACATCTTGCTTTTCTCCTGCAGAATCGAACAAACACTGATAACAACACAGAGATTATCGGCAAAATATGAACGTAGCAACACCATTTAGGGCCCAAGCTATTTGGAGTATAGGTGCTACTAACAAAGAACAGGACTTGGGTTTCATAGAGGGTGATATCATTGAGGTGACAAAAGTTTATAGTAACGGTACAGGTTATGGACATTCTCTTAGGACCAAATTAGGTGGTATGTTCCCAATGAAATACGTAAAAGTGCTTGAACTTTCAGAGTCTTCCTCTAGGAAGAGTCTTAATACGATTATCAATTCCCCAAGTACCCAGTCATTGAATAAAAAGCAGTCATCCGGCTCATCACTATCAACTTCCCATAGATTTAATTCACAGGCTTCAATTCCAAAACTTACAAGGGATATCTCTCAAGTTTCAATAGGCCGTTCAAGCAGTGATGCATTCTCCTCAAAGTACGAAGGAAGTACAGCTAGCGAAGACAGTTTTGCACCTCTTCCACCAAAACATACTTATGTTTCCCAAAATAGGCGAGATTCAAGAGATAGCTTCAATAATAGTAGTAACAATCTTCATAGTAGTATGGGAAATTCAGATTATTGGAAATCATACTCGAATCAAAAAGTCTTGGATTCATCTTTGTTTTCGACAGACACGGAAAGATCATCTTATTTTGGACATTCCGATTTCAGTGCTACATCAGCATCATCATTCAGTAGACATAAATCCGGTGCTTTCTTATCGAAATTGAGAGACATAGAAGAAAACGGATCTCGTCAAGAGAAAGATGAAATAATCCACGAACTAGTTCAAGATCCCAAGTCCACCAAGCATCCCAAATTTCTAAGAAAATTTCTTTCCAAGAAGGAACAAGAGTTCACTATTGATGATAAGATTTTCAGATCTAGTGCAGCTCTAAGAGCTTCAGCATCAGAATCAGATTTGACTATTGGGCTGGGAGAATCTGTGTCAACACCAGGTAGGGATATGCCAAACCTTAGCAGCAGAAGATCAAGTCCCGATGTATCGTTCGAGGTTGATCTTGAAAGATCGAAAACTTTATCTTCAAGAGATAGATCACAAAGGAAAATGAGAGCCTTAGAAGAAGACAGACATTTGATCTTACAGCCTCATAAGTCAATCACTAGCGTCAACAAAAATGAGGTGACTCAAACTTTCAAAAAGAGCAGTATTGATTCAGTTCCATTCCAGCATGTTGACTCTCATGTCAAAAACCTACCTTACGATAAATATGCATCCATAGACAAAATAGCTCAATCCAAGATAGGAAATAGGTTCAAAGGCGAAACGGAGAGATTAAGAGCTTTGTACATGTACTTCATACAGAATTTTACGATTGTCGATTCAAAGAGACCAGAGAAACTAAGTACAAGATCACCACCAGATTTAGAGAATGTTATATTCACCGGTAGATGTACTTCATTTCAACTCACGTGGATGTTTTATATTATGGCCTCACAATTGAACATAGAAGTTGAAATTGTTTTAGGTCATTTCAAAAAACCATTTGATTATGAGAACATTCTTCAAGGTGCTGATACTTCATTAGTGTTGAATCATTCTTGGATTTCAGTATTGATCAACGGTGAATATAGGTTCATCGATGTAGCAATTGGTAATCCAACAAACTCAATACTCAAGGTCTTTAACCTAGACGATGTCTCTTTAGAAGATAACCAGGAGTTTTACTTCTTAGCCAAACCATTAGAGTTAATCTACACACATAGCCCACTTCATGTCGACAACCAACATATTACACCACCAATCGATCCCTTGATGCAATTATCACTCCCTCCTTTATATCCATCTTTTTTACTCAACGGCCTGAGATTTTACAAATTTGACCACTCGTTATTCAGATTACAAGATTATCAAGTCAGTGAATTTGACCTAGAAATACCAGATGACATTGAGGTTAAAGCAGAGATCAATTCCGCCGACTTCACTAACTATCCCGCATTAGTTCAGATATACTGGAAGAAGGATAGAAGATTGGCTAAGATAAAATCAATCTTACCACCTCAGTGCTCTATGGGGTTCCTGTGTGTTTACTCCAATTTGAAAGATTCACCTCCAAATGCTAAGATTCCATTGTCACTTTCGATTCCAGTCTACCATTCAGGTAAATACAAGCAGCTAGATTGGGTTAAGATAAATGACGAACCATTAGATTCCTTCGACATATATGTCAAGACTCCACAAGTGTTTTACCTAAAGTATAAAGAAAGCTACACATTTAATATTTTAATCCATCAGTTGAAGAAATCGATCAAACATAAGATATTAGCAAATCTACTATCTCCTTCCGGCAAAATTTTTGAGCTAGAAAAAGACGATGAACAATCTCCAAACTCGTTTGAGTTGATCAAGCAGGTTAGAGAAACCGGTTTATGGAGGCTTATAGTTCCTAATGACACCTACTCCGAATGGCACATCTTTTGCGAGTGGGAGTGTATTGCATAGAGTTTCTGCTTTAAGCAAATACAAAACTCTCCAAAATATACAACTTAATTAAATGTTCCTTGTTTTCCCTGCTCATGCATAACTGCATCCTATATACTATTAATTACCCACGATATAAATACATACATAAACCCCCCACAGAATAGATTAATTGCATATGTTTTAGATCAAGTCAAGCACCGCAGCGCCAAAAAAAATTCTTGACGTACGCGAAACTGGTGCGAATCGTAAACAGGGGCAAACCAATTAAGTTATATGAGTGTATGCATCTTTCATCCATTGTTTCAGTTCTTTTCAGACTGTAATTGAAAGGTATATACGCCATTAAATCATGACCGAGAGGACAACTAATGTGGCACTGAACAGAAAGAGGGTATGTTTCACTTTTGCTAGTTCCTACTTTTTAAATCACCTTACTAACTAAAACTTTTGTATACTTTACAGCTGATATCGGAGGTAAAAGGTATACCGCATGCCAACGTTGCAACTCATGATCCCGAGAGCAGCGTTGTTGCCCAATTGATTAGTCTGACACCAGATACCATACACAACGTAGATATTCCCAGGAAGAAGACCGTGTCACTTGGTAGAAGTCGTAAGAACGATATCGTGCTAACTGAGCTTGATTGCTCGACTGTTCACTGTGAGATTAGTATCAGCAATTTAATCGATCGTGATGTTATTTACATTAGAGACCTCAGTTCAAACGGTACATTTGTTAATGATGTTATTATAGGTAGGGGAAATACAGTTTTGCTAAGGACGGGTGACAGAGTTTCGTTTGCTCAAAGATCACACTTCCTCATCAAATATTCTGGAATAGATGGAACTGAAGAGCTATCGTCGTTCGTGAGTAGCACAGGAAGTATGGATTCTCCCATCAAGAAGAGAAACAAGAGACAGTCTTTCTACGATGTTTATATTGTAGGAAAGTTGCTAGGCTCTGGTCATTATGCTCAAGTCAAAGATGCTACGAGAAGAAGTGATGGCCAGGTGTGTGCTGTCAAGATTTTTAATCCAACTAGGGCCGATGATCTAGATAATACAAAAGCAAGCAATTTCAACAGAGAGCTTGACATATTAATGAAAGTGAATCATCCGAATATTGTTAAGTTTTTCGAAACCTTTCTTGAGCCAATAGATCAGCATTCCATAACTACCTATTTGGTTTTGGAGAAAGTCAATGGAGGTGAATTATTCAATCGTATTGTGGATAAAAGGTTTTTACGCGAGGATGAGACTACCGCTTTGATAAGTCAATTGTTGAATGGTCTCGAGTATTTACACGATATAGAAGTCGCACATAGAGACCTCAAACCTGAGAATATATTGTTGAGTATCAAACCAAGGCAAAATGTTTCTCAGATTCAAACAGGACCATGGGATGAACACGAACTTGATATACAGGTCAAGATTGCAGATTTCGGCTTAGCTAAGTTTATTGGCGAGTATAACTATACCAATACATTATGTGGAACGCCTGCTTATGTCGCCCCAGAGGTCCTGGTAAACGGCGACAGGAGACAATATAATAAATCAGTCGATATGTGGTCCGTAGGGGTCTTGATATACGTATGCCTGTGTGGATTCCCACCGTTTTCAGATGAATTAGGGCCCCCATCTATGCGTCAACAAATCATTGAGGGGAAATTTGCATTCTTCAGTCCGTATTGGGATACCATCGACGACAGGGCTTTGGATCTTGTTGTCAGACTGTTAGTCACCGATCCAGCGAAGAGATTGACAATTAAGGAGACACTGAATCACGTCTGGTTCAGAGATAACTCTATGACAGGCATGAAAACCGGTGTTTCAGGTACCAATATTGTTACCAATGCATCTATTGATCCTTCTGTTGTCCAGAGAGTTCCTACTAGAGGTTTATCCAACCCTATTACTCTCCAAGAAAGGGCACAATCTAATCAAGATGGCGTTACTAGAGGTTCTACTAGTATGGACATAGACTCTCAATGACGTCTCACTGATAATCCAACAGTATTATACCAGCCATATACGTATGCATATACTTCTATTTAATCGATAACGAAAATAAAACGTTCTTAAACAAGTAGTGGAACACAGTAGTAAAAGTAAAAAGGAGGACAGATGTTTTCTGCACTGCCATAAGTTTCACAAACTGTGGAGCTTATCGAGGTGCCACAATAATACTTGAGTCATTTTTCACCGCTTGACATGTTTTCGATTGCACAGGACATGTAAGTTTATCTTAGAGCTGGTCTGAAAAGGAGTAGCCATATAGGTTTGCTTTTATACACTCCATGATTCCAAGAACCGCTATTAGGGGAGGCTTTCCCTCTTTCAAAGGCTTACTAAAACGTCAGTTCTCCGTCACGTCACTTACCAATGCCGATTTTACTCATGCAATTATTGGAGCCGGAGTGGTTGGACTTGCCATAGGTGCCGAATTGGCAAAGGATAAGAACAACTCGGTTGTGATAATTGAAAAACACTCAGAGTATGGTACCGAAGTCTCGTCTAGAAACTCTGAAGTCATCCATGCTGGTCTTTATTTCAAGGCTGATAGTCTAAGAACTAAGTTATGTATCGAAGGAAAAGAAATGATCTATGCAGAAGGTATGGAAAGTGGAATTGATTATCGTCAATGTGGTAAATGGGTTGTTGCACAAGATGATGCCCAAGTAGAGTATCTTCATGACTTACAAAAGAGAAGTGCGGCCAATGGTGTCTTTACTGAGTTTGTCTCTGTTGAAAAGGCGAAGAAAATCGAACCTTTGATCCACGCTAAGGCCATTTTGAACTCACCGACCACTGGTATTATCTCTGCCCATTCCTTAATGAACCATCATTTCAGTAAATATCAGGAGAATGAAGGGGAATTGGCACTGGAAACTAAAGTTGTTGGATTGAGTTACGATCCAAATTTTCACGAATACACCATAGACACCCAGACTTTAGACGGCGAGGATATGTCAATAACTGCAAATAAAGTCATAAACTCAGCTGGACTATACGCCCCAGATATATTCAATTTATTGGCACCAAAGGAACGTCACTATAAGGCATACTACGCTAAAGGTAGTTATTTTGCATATTCGGGAAACACAGGTATCAGCAGATTGATCTACGGATGTCCAACACCTGGTATAGCTTCATTAGGAACACATCTAACCCTTGATTTAGGAGGGCAATTGAGGTTTGGTCCCGATCTTGAATGGGTGGATGATCCAACGTCCTTTGAGGTCAACGGCATGAACATAAATGCTGCATATGAAGAGGTAAAACTTTTCTTCCCATCTATCGAGCTCGAAAAGTTATCCCCAACTTATGCTGGTATAAGACCTAAAATTTCTGGTCCTGAAGATAAGACCTTCCATGATTTTGTTATCAAAGAAGAAGAAGGCTTTCCTGGATTTATTAATTTGCTTGCCATCGAGAGTCCTGGTTTGACTGCTTCTATGGCTATTGGTAAATATGTTAAATCGTTACTCGATTGAATTGATAAAATTATATACAATATATTCCTTACTAGACTAGACTTTGCATCGCTTTACATTAAGTTGAGCTACACAGCTATAAACCTTCTCTTTTGATTTCTACTTTCTTCTGTTGTCTCTTGGGTAAGTCTTCAGGATCGACGGCCCTCGGATTTTCAGTGAAATATCTATGAAGGAGGGCAGATGTAGTGGAACATCTTTGATTTGGATCTAAAGTTGTCATCATACTCATTAAATCCAAAGCAGCATCTGTGGCAGCTGGGAACCTGTTTCTTAGTTCTTGCTTCGTTGGTTTTGGATACACGGTAAGATTGTTATAACTTGGTAATTTTGTTACACCGGGCCAATTATCCTCAGTTGGAGTACCCAAAGCTTGGAAAGTCACAACCAATTGATCGGCATCATCTTTACCAGCCAAGTATGGGATACGTAACATGAGCTCTGCGAATATTATCCCCACGGCCCAAATGTCTATAGCTTCAGTGTAATGCCTTGAGCCAAACAATAATTCTGGGGCTCTATACCAACGGGTGACGACATTTGAAGTCAATCTTTCATCTGGTGTTCCTAATGACCTTGCCAATCCAAAATCGGCAAGCTTCAGTCTCCCGTCTGGTGCTATAAGTAAATTGTTTGGTTTTAAATCTCTGTGTAATATACCATTTCTATGACAGTGATGCAATCCTCTAAGAGTCATTAACATCCATGATTTTGTATGAGGCGGAAGAATAACGATTGATTTGTCATATAAAATCATCTCCAAATCACTTGGGAGGAACTCTAACACAAGGTTAAGGTTTTCATCTGTGGAGAAGACATCTATAAGTTCAATAATGTTTTCATGTCTTAATTCCTGCAGGTACTTAACCTCTCGTATAGCAGACATATCTAAACCATCTTTGAACCCTCCAGTTTTGATCTCTTTTATAGCGATATTCCTCTTGCTGGAAACCTCCTTTCCAAGGTACACAACAGCGTATGTACCCTCACCAACCTTCTTCTCTTTTGAGTATCTTTCGTTTGTCATCAGTATCTTATGATCTTCAATACAATCAACAAGGGCCGAATCGAATCATGTAGACAAGAACAAAGTCAAGATAATTAAAGAGCTAGCAATAATGGGGAGAAAAAGTGAGCCCGTATCGCCGATCGACGCCAATCTCGCCAAGCGCCACAGACTCGCTTGAACAAGCAGTGAGCTTCTTACATTCTGGTACACTTTTGATGGTACTATTTTTGGAGACATACGGGTACGGGTATGTCTCCCATTTATATCTAAGTACGCATATACGATTGAGAATAGACACCACTGAGAAAGGGCTTGCACGTTGATATATTATGCCTTACTCCCAGAGACTCATACGTCTCATGGCAAGAGCTCTACCCCTTTTGCTCCTCCTTGCGCCCTTGTCCCACGCCTTACCCTTGAAAGGCTTCCAGTCAGGTCAAGTGGGTAGGGGTACATTCGGTAACGTTGAGCCTTCACAATCACAGGCGGACGAGCCGGTGGATTTCGTCTCTCCTGGACTTTTCATGATTGCCGGAATGTTGATAGGTTTCCTTGTGATGTGCCTCATTGGCTCGGTTATATTTGTTATAGTCAAGATAGTTCTGAGCGCCAGAAGAATATTATTGACAAACGAAATACCAGGTTCTATAGACGATGCCGCCGCAGAAGCCGAAGAAGACAGAAGAGCATTAGATGAACTTTCACCAAACGATCAAGAGTTATACTTCCAAGCAAAGGATTTTTTCCAACTCAATCCCACTAACAACCAAGATTTGCCCCTATCGCAGATGCTATTGATACAAGAAAAGGGTGTTTCAGCGTGGGAATTCAAACCTCACGTAGAGGCAGCAAGAGATATCTTGGTTTTGAACAAGACAGAAGTCACATTTGTCAATGATGGGTACGAATTATCGATACAATCTAACTTTCCTATACCCAGAACTAATAATGAAGTTTATTACTTTGAGTGTAAGATATACGAATTACCCAACCCAAATAATACAATAATAGAGTTTGGTCTAGCTACAAAGCCTTACCCATATTTCAGATTTCCTGGTAGACATAGACACTCTATTTCATATGATTCGGAGGGAACAAGACATTATAACCAACCTTTCCCCGTTTCGCCCGATAAAGGATTTCATGCATTTCCAAAATTACAGAAAGCCGATGTTGTTGGTATAGGATACAGAACAAGATCGGGTACGGTGTTTTTCACAAGAAACGGGAAAAAGGTCTCCGAATCGAAAATAGGAGGTCACATAAAAAACTGGAAAAGTATGCAATTGTACCCCACCATTGGTGCTAATAATCATTGTTCAGTTCATGTTAATTTTGGCGGGATGGGTTACGTATTCATAGAGGCCAACGTTAAAAAATGGGGATTTGGTCCATTAGAAGGTACCGAGTTGCCTCCACCTTTATACACAAAATTTAACGGTGATGTTCTGCTAGAGTCATCAGATATTGATCCTCAAGATCTGCAACTAAGAAATGGTGATTTCCCACCTGGATTCTTCGATGATTTTGCCGAGCCCGCAGATTTAACAGATGCAGAGAGCAACGAAGGAACATCAAGAGATGTTGAAGAGATAACTCTACATACGATCCATAAGCAGACGTCCGTCAGCTCTTCAACTTTCAGTGCGCCTCCTGAAAACCCGCCCGAATACGACCCAGATGCATCTGCATAACGGTGCATACACATGTATACTACTTTCGCAATCACATATATCTTAGCATATATAATATACCTTTAATTTTACCAACATTCACTTCCATTTCACCACCAATCCAGCGAACAGCCCCGGAAGACCATACTAGACCTTCACCGCCATTTCTACTCGCGATCTCGAAACAAAAACAAACGCCTTTTCAAACTTTGAAATTTATTTGAAAATGGCGTATTGGTGTGCTTGATCTCCTTCTACCCAGACACAATCTACTATATAAACAACTACAATGGGTTTATCAGCTACAGAAATCAAGACAAAGGCATTAGCCCGTCTCATAAAAGAGAAGGTTTTTTACAACAAAGAATATGAAGAGATGATCGAAACAGCTAAAGAACTAGCTGCCGAATCTGAAAGCCACCCAGAAGACGAAGAACTCAAATACAAGTTAAAAAAACAATATGAGATCGTTGATGAAAGTAAACGTATGATCCCAGCTGTCCAAAACAAGATATCTTCTTTATTATCTGGTTTACGTGATGAAATCAACGAGAACAAGACCTCGATCTCCGAATCTGAACTCGCCGATGCAAATGCTGTTATGGTATCTGCCGAAAAGGAATTAGGCATATCCATATAGTATTAGTGTTTTTCATTAAGTATATACATTATTCTCTACAGGACATATATATATATCAAAGTTAAAATTTATGTATTGATACAATATATTCTAATATACCCCTTCGTCTGCTATCAGATTTACTTGTTAAAAGTTCTATTATTATTAGTTTCCCATTCTTTCAAAGCACTTTCCCACTCTTCATCTTCATCCATTGGCTCTTTACCTTCTCCATTTTCATCAAAATACTCTTGTAATTCTTTCCTCTTTTCGGCTTCAAGTTCGTCCCATTCTTCCTTCTTATCTAGCCATCTTTCTTGAATGTCAATATCTTCCATGAACCCTAAACTAGACTGTCTTACAGCATCTTGCCATATACTGTCGCCACCTAACTCGTTACTTCCAAAAGTATATCCGTTGGACTTATCTATAAGACTCAGTATATTGATCATCGAGTTTTTATCCTCGATACTAAGGACTTGGAATTCAACAAGACCAAAATCCTCAACCAAATCTGCCAAAAGAGATGTTAATCTGAAATATTTCTCCTTGAAAAACCTTCCTCTAGGGTTGTCTTCTTCGGTCTCAACAAATGGTAAGATGCGTTGTAAATCTTGAACTTCAGTATAGTATTTCAAGTCAAACGGTAGACCACCATCATCTGCGCCTACTTTATCATCCTCATCCATCTCTTCTCCAGTTTGATTCCTCCTTTCAATATTTGCTCTCTTACTGGCCATATTACTGTCAACTATATTTTTAAGTAAATCAATCTTACTGAATATATTCACTTGTGGTAAATCCATCTGTAACATTGATCGAAGCACTAGTAATAATGATGAAATATAGTTGGAAGGAACTGTGATACTGAAACTATCCACCAATGAAATCACACACATCCTGAAGTCTAATTCTTTGATGAGCCTATTGTAAATCTTGTGAAATATGGGATTGTTGGTGAAAAGCTCTATTTGACCAGGACAGTCAAACAATAGATAACATGTATCACCATTCTTTGATTGAAGTTCAATTAGACCTTGTATCTCTTCAATGAAATATTCTATAGATTTTTCGAAGCTCTCCAAGGCGTATATGAGACCACCGTTAGGTCCAAGTTGTAGGTTCTCGTCGTTCATGATCTCTTCTAATGTTATAAAGTCTCTGATATCAATTGCACAATCGTATGGGAGACGATCATTGGCCGGGTCCATATTGATGATGGCAGAATGCCTTCCAATGGCATTTAAAAACTGATTCATGCCGGAACAGTATGTGGATTTCCCCGCACCAGGAGGCCCTATAACGATCTGACCATATGGAGGCATATTTTGTGTTTTTTATGTCAGGTATAATAATGTATAAGACTAATATTTCTCTCTCTTACTCAACAGTAATATCAAATGAACCAAATTGAATTAGAAATATTTTTTGTTTTTTGATTCTGTGAGGCAAATCTGAAAAAAATATTTCCTTAGTCTGAAAGAATATTTATTATTTTCTTATTTTTGATTTCAGGTATAGTTACTGCTAATTTCAAGGACTACACTTCACTAATTTCTCAGAAGATATGGCTACTGATATTGGTGGGTCCGTAGTTGACTCCATTCTGTATAATTTAATTGCTACGAAGCAACTGTATGAATTTGAGATCCAGCAAGTGAGCACTTTGATCAACTTGATTACAAAGCTTCACGGTGAGAAGAAAGAAGAGATATCTTCAGACTCTAAGTATTTTGATACTGCTTTTGAAGTTGAAAAGAAATCTTTGATTGCTTCCGTTAAGAAGTTACAAGAAAAAGCTACAAAGTTGGATAATGAGATTCAAGAGAAGCAACAGGCGAAGAATAAACTTAACTCCTTGTTTGAGATGCTAGGTCAGTTGAATGAAAAGGAAAGACAAACCAATAGCAAGGAGACTACAGATACAGACAATGACTTGGGAATATTTGAAATAAGAGAAGAGCTTGATGATGACGACAACATAATCAAGAGTACTGTTGGTCCCTACGCCAACGGAGTTGGGTCTATACAACCATCTACTCAGAATTTACCTAAAATCAAAAAGGAAAGTAATACCGTTACCCAGAAGGAAAATACTAGAAAGGCAGAAAACACAGGCTCTACAAAAGATGCCAAAAGTTTTGCACAATCGCCCAAGAAAGAAGAGGATGATTTTGATCCCATTATGATACGAGAAGAACTAGACGACGATGGAAACATTATTTCAGGAAAATTGACAGAACCAGTTGTACCACAAGCATATATGTCCTCAGAAGTAAGCGTCCAAAGTCCTGTTGAAGATGATGTTGACGAAGACCAGATTGCAGAACTTTTGGCTGATATGGGTCTAAAGGAACCAGACGTTCCGAAGCTTGAAGAAATATCAGACACTGCACAAGAAATCAAGTCTGAAGAAGTTACCACTAAATCTATTGGGGATAAAGAAATCTCGTCGATGTCTGCCATCTCGCTTGGTGGCTCTATTGCACATGATGACCTATTGACTCTTGAATTGATTGCAGATGAACTTGATCAGGAAGCTGACGAAAATGCGCCCGAATTTGCAGACGACGAAGAATGGGATATATTAGATGACGATGAAGAGGTAGGCGACATTGATATTGATATTGATGATGTTGAAGATGATGGCGATGACGATTATAGCGAGGACAATGATGACGATGATGATGATGCGCCAGATTTTGTCAGAGGTATGATCCCCGGTAGAGCAAACAATCTATTCATGAGTCAGCTACAATCTTTAAGGTCGGGAAAGCCGGTAGATGCTATCAGGTCTTCCACACTTCCAATAGACGAAGCCCTTGCCCCAAAAGAGGCTTCATCGAGCAAAAAATCGAAGAAGTCTGTTTCATTTGCTACTGAGGTAGCTGTCAAGGAAATAGAAAACGTTTGGGAAGAGATGAATGAAAACTCTAGCAAGGATGTCAAGGTATCAGCTTTCAAAAGAAGGGTATCCGAGAACAACACTGCCAGTATAGTTTCTGATACAAAGGATGAATTTCACAAAGATAGCGACTCGAATGATGAGGTATTGTTTGATTTGACAGATAGGGTACTGGATATTTCCACAAAGCCTGTTCCATTTATTGCTCCTAAACAGCAAGTAACCACTTCAATCGCATCATCTCAGTCATATCCAATCAGCAGAAGGAAAGCTGCCTCCGTTGATACCTCTGAAAAGTCTTTGAATCTGTCAAAGATCTCTAAATTTAAATACAAGAGGCAACTGAATGCTGCAGCTCCATCCCTGTTCAAGAGACAAGCGGATGCTCCATCTATAGTAGAGATACCAATCGCCTCGGATATACAAGAAAAAGTTGTGGAAGAAAAGGAAATATTTGGCAAAAAGGTTTTCTCTTCTTTGAAGCCTCAAAGAGCAGTATTCAATAGAACAAAACCAACACAGCAAAGTTTCCAAATCGTTCCTCCCAAAGAGACTAATCCTGAGGTGGCAAATGCCGAGTTTTTAGCTGAAAGAGAATCGGGAATCCCACACATCGTGAATGAAGAGGCGTATTTCGATGAAATCGAATCTGAAGCTGATCTGGATAGTGGAGAACCTTCTGGTAGAAGCAACATAATCAGTACCCAGACAAAGAACATTCAGTCTGATAACTCACCAGAGAAAATAGAAGTTGTGGACACTACCCTGGATTATAATTCAATGCAAAATAATATGGATACCATGGCAAAGGCCTACATTTTAGGTTTGTATGACGACGATATTCAGACTGAGGGGGAAGTTATTGAGCAATTAGAAGATTTTGAGAGAATGAACGAAATAGTAGAATCAAGACAAGCTAAAAAGACTCTTTTCCAAGAGTTTGGTGAAAATACAGCTAGTATCAACATGGATGCAGATGAAGGGCTTGACTCGATTCAAAAGGAAATTGACGAAGATGAAGAGGACAACAATGAAGTAGAAGATGAGGAAGATGAGGATGACAATGGGCCTGTATTGGCTTCTGAAATCGTCGAACATATCGATCATCTATCTGATAATCTCGAACTGGATCCTGAGGTATCTTCTATATCTTTTTCAATTCCGGATCCTGATTTGGACATACCGTTAAGCAGTGATATCCTGAATCAGAATATCGCCTTAGACTATACAAGATTGAGAAAGAAGTTAATGAGTCAATATAACGGAGGGTTCAAGAAGAGTTTGAAGGAACTTGAATTAGAACCTATTGATGAATTTGGAAACGATGTAAAAGTTAGTAGATTCAAGGCTGCTAAATTAGCTATGAGAAATCCGAGGGATATTGTTTGATTAAAGATATTTACATTTTATATTTTTCATAGAAAGGCATTTTTTAATAAACGATACATAATGACATAAATATAGGCTTGAAACTCATTGAAAGTTTGCTGTGGGATTCGATAGAATTCACCACCAATAAATATAGAAGGGATAATCCTTAACGAGCGGGAATCTAGTTGATAATCTTCAACTTAGTGCAATCTTGATATCCACTTAACATAAATGGTTCAATGCCAACATTCTCCAAATATTGAAGAGACGCCGAACGTTCACCTTCTTCTTTTTCGTCTTTTCTGTTTGAAAGAATTGGGATTTCCCCGTATTGTTTTTTGATCTTCGAATATGTAGGTCTTCTTGTGTAGATAGATGTATCTTTAGGAATGACAATTTTTTGATTTGGAATAGCCGCATCAGCATCGGCACCCCATTCCATATTGTTCTTGGGTTTCAAATCAGATTTGTCTCCCTTCAAAAATTGGTGTTTTGGCACTTGAGGTGGAATACCTGTGTTGATTATCACATTTTGCTTGGAATCATAGTTCCTTACATCACCTTGATTGAACGAAAGAATAGGTGGGGCTGGTAATGGTTTATGAGAGTATGTGGTATCCAAAGATTTAAAATGGGTTGAAGATGTATAAGACAGAGCATCTGTGTAATTTGACTCTGTAGAACTGTCGAGAGAAGAAAACAAAGAAAATGAACCTTCTTCGATAGAATGAGGAGATTGGTCTGAAAATTTAGACGAGAAGTTAGATGGTGGGGTGAAAAATTCATTTTCAATGGTTTGAACGTCAGTTTCATCGTAAACCGAAGAAGTTCCAGTTGCTTGTCTTTTGTGAAGCAAAAAGTCACCAAGGTCACCCAGGTAACCGTTGAGCAACGACTCAAGAGTTCCTATGGATAACAAAGAAATATCATCGGATAAATCTTCATTGTAGCTATACGTATCATTGTCTACTTGATGGTCGTCCCTAAGACTCACTGAGGAAGTACTGAAAGAGAATGGTTTGTTAAAAGATGTTGTTTCATTAGACAGAGAAACTTCTGGAAGAGCTTTGTCGTTAGTCTCTTGTTCTTTTGCCATCTCATCCTTATTAATCTCTAGTTTCAAGGAAGAAAGTCTATGTTGGAGCTTCTTTACAAAAGATGGAGCCTCAGCTGGGGTACTGAATGAGTCTGAAATAGATCTAGCAATTGAAATTCTTCTTAACTTGGGAACTTCAAACTTGTGAAACAATCCGGCTTTCTTTTGCTTCTCTAATTCTGTAACATTAGCATCCTTATTGACAACATCGAAAGAGTGGCTCTTTCCTGAAATATCTCCTGACGAAGAGAAACGTCTAATTTGTTTATCAGCAGTAGTTTCTCCTGCTTCCGGGAATTTGGGTAATTGAAAATCGGCATAACAGCTGTATACTCTTGGCTGGCGTGCATTTGGGGAAGACATGATCATCGACTGTCTTTGGTTGTAGGAAGCTACCATCTGTCCTAGATTCTTGTATTTGACGGATGGCGCAGATGAGACTTCCACGAAGTCTATATTGTGAGGGGTAGCGTACACTTCATCAACGTCTAGTTGTTCACCTTTGAATTTTCTCATATCTTTAATGGTCTGGGAATATCTGACTGTCTTTCTCTCCTTAGTTGGCCTGTGTAGTTTCTCCAGGTTTTGCTTATGAAGTTGAATCAAATAGGTGAAAAATATCGAGATGCTAAAGAAAGAAGTAAAGAATGGTGGGAAAGAAAATAGATTAGTTTACATGTGGTAAGGCTAAAGTAGATGTTAGGTTCTTTCTATCCATGGTTTAGAGAAAGGCTTGTCATGGACATTACCAAATCTAGTAATGTCATGTAATTGATACAGATCTTATCAAATGGCTGGTTTGACATAATTGCCTAATTAGGACGCACAGCCGTGAGTCTTGATTTCTTTTATTTGCTAGTGCGAAAGTTCGAAAATTTTCTGATAATTTTCATTGTGAGTTAAATGGAGTAGTGCATTTGGAGCCGTTGTGGCACTGTGTGAGTGTTGCGTGGCAGTTACAATAGTCTTCAACCAACAGAAACCCATTTTCCATCATTTCGTATAACTAAAATGTCCGAGGAAAGTGCTGCCAAAGAAAGCAAACCTCCTCTCGATAGTAGAATAGGAAAAGACGATCCATTTGTATTTGGTCAAAGATACTTGGAATCAGAAGAAGATGTATTTAGTCATAATGCATGGTATGTGTAGATACAGTTGTAAGCTAGCTTTCGAATAAGCTTTTTTTGACTAACCGAAATTGCTTCTATTTTAGGGATCATGTTGAGTGGGGGGATGAACAAGTTCAAGACGCCGAGGAAAAGATAAAGAAACAATATGACAGTCCTGTCAGAGATTTCGATAAACAAGTATTTAACTCAAAACCTGCATACTATTGGGATATATTCTACAAGAACAACAAGGAGAATTTTTTCAAGGATAGAAAATGGTTACAAATTGAATTTCCATCATTATACGAAGTAACAAAGGAAGACTCCGCACCATGTAAAGTTTTAGAGATTGGATGTGGTGCAGGAAATACCATGTTTCCAATTTTGTCGCAGAACAAAAATCCAAATTTCAAGATTGTAGGAGCTGATTATTCTAAGAATGCTATTGATTTGGTCAGATCTAGTCCTGAATATGATCCGAACTTTGCACATGGTTGTGTATGGGATTTAGCTAACCCTGATTTGGAGTTACCAGAAACAGTGGAGCCACATTCTATCGATATCGCAATTATGGTGTTTGTATTTAGCGCATTGAGTCCAGATCAATGGGATCATGCCATAAATAACTTGGCCAAGTTGATGAAGCCAGGTGGACATATCTTATTTAGGGATTACGGTAGATATGATTTAGCACAGGTTAGATTCAAAAAGAACAGATTATTAGACGACAACTTTTACGTTAGAGGTGACGGTACAAGGGTGTATTTCTTCACAGAAGAAGAGTTAAGAGAGATTTTCAGTACGAAGTTTATTGAGAAGAAGATTGGAACTGATAGAAGATTACTAGTTAATAGAAAAAGACAGCTTAAGATGTATCGTATATGGCTTCAAGCTGTTTTTGAGATACCAGAATAGAGTTTTCATAGATTCAAGCGATTGATATTTTTGTATTATTTTTTATTTATATAGACTAGCAAAGAACAAAATAAATATACAATAGAAAACTCTGTACAACTTACTTCCACATATCGGCAGAGACTCATTCTTGTGAAATCAAGACGACACTAATGTGTAAAAACCCATCCATGAACTTCATTATCGTGTATAGATCCAATATCGGAGTTTCCAATGGCAAAATAATACCATGGCAGAGAGGATACGAAACAGTATAAATTAAAGAAGATGGAAACAAGTCTGGCATCGTCCTCTGCAACACTTCACCCAAAGTTTGTCTTTTCTTGTTAATGATGGGCTCCACTAGTGGTTGGTAGATCTTATTAGATGTGGGTAAGTAGATCCTTATGGGTATATATTTCAAAGAGCTCAAATGACTTGGGATCAATTTCCTGAAGATGGTTTCGAAAGTGTATGAATCACATGTCAGTACAGAATTCCATAACTGTGATGACATCTCTTTTGACAAATTCATTATTGCTTTCGTGGATCCATTCAATATATAACATGTCTCTTTCATTTGATTGACCCAATAGCTTTCTAAGAACGAGAGCCGTATGCTTTTATCGACAGTGATCGTTGAAGAAGGAGTCTCTATTATCGGAAGAATATACTCCTCTGGGTAATTGCCGTTTTTCAATATTAGGTTCCAACATTCAGGTTGCTTATCATGTAGAGATTCTAGTTGTACTGATGCATGCTCAGGGTTTAAGCCTGTGTGTATATCAAACAATAACCCAATGGGCCAGTTCCATTTCAACGGTACTTCCTCGTATTCAAACCACCAGTTATTGAGGTCAGCTAATTCCGGATCTTTCAAGAATGGTTTGAAGAACGTTAGCACCTGTGGTAGTTTGATATGGAAGTAGGAGTTCCTATTCATAGCTGAGTAGAACTCATCTATCACATTATCGCTCTCTAACTTGGACAGATCTATCAGGGAATCATCCAGGGTAAATTTGACTTGAATGGTACCGGTCCAAACCCTGCTTATTATTTCAGACGATGACATGTATTCTCTTACTGTTGGTCTGTAGGTGGCATATATAGTGCAGCATCGTGAAACCACTGGTGATCTATTTGATATCATCTACTGTTTATTGATTTCTGACCCAATCTTCTATCGCGGTGCGGCTTTTTCAGAGGGCACGCCGCTGATAAAGTGTGTGAGTTTACAGATATATATATGCTATTGGGCTATTGGTTAGTTTACGTCTTTTTTACTTTCTGAGTGATGGAAATGTCTATCAAATTATATATACGTCTAGCGATTGTATCTACCTATCCTGTAAACGTCCTATTAATGATTAAGTGCGGTATTAGTTCCACTATTAGTGAAAAAAAAGTGAATGAAAGTCATGTCTAAACAGTATCCTTCTCTTCTTTGTTTGATATTGTGTCACTTACAGAATCTGGTGGATGCGTCTTCTTATTCTCTTCGTCAGAAGGCGGACCATGTGTACCCACAGTACCTATTTTCACAAATTGACTCAATATAAGACTAGAAGCGGCCAATGAAATGGCAAAATAATACGAGTTTTTAAACCCATGAAATAATGCAACAACATGTTTGGACTCTTCAGCTCCCCCATAATATGGATCTTTAGCTGATATGATTGTCGACGAAAGTCCTAACCCAATACTCGATGACAGTTGAATGACGGTGTTGAATGTTCCCGCAGCACGACTTTGTAAACTTTTATCAACAGAGGATAAAGCACATCTGTTTGCGATATTATAAATTAAGTCGGCACCCAAAACAGTGAACATAAAACTCCAGAATGGACCCAAGAAGTAATTTCTATGAATGGATAACGTACACCAGATTATAGCACTTATCAAAAATCCTAAACAGCCAACTGTCAGTAATATTTTACCTGGAATCTTATGCATTGTTAAACCTGCAAATATGTTGACCGAGAATCCAGCTATTGGTTGAGTCAAGAAACAACAGGCTGTGATAATTGCACTATAGCCTCTTATCTCTTCAAAGTAAAGAACAGCGTTATAATTCAATACACCGAAGAATTCCATCCAAGAGAATGAGACAATAATCATACATAGAGTGAAATTTCTGGATTTCCATAAACGCATGGGCATCAGAGGATTCTTTGGAACATAAATCTCATAAACCACAAATGATGCGATTAAGAAAACACCCACCACTAGTAGTGCAATGATATATGGTGTACTCCACCCTTGTGGGGCAGCACCACTTTGTGTTAAACTGAAACAAA
The DNA here is from genome assembly GCA_030567875.1 of Wenyingozyma nitratophila. Classification (NCBI taxonomy): domain Eukaryota; kingdom Fungi; phylum Ascomycota; class Pichiomycetes; order Pichiales; family Pichiaceae; genus Wenyingozyma; species Wenyingozyma nitratophila. The sequence continues at coordinate 41,527 of JAJLSW010000027.1, read as the reverse complement.
CAAGTAGAAACCCAGCCATTGATAATAAAGCACCAAAGAAATCTTGGCCTTTTAAGATATCAGCTGCCCTCTTCCATTCAATAATAGCATCTTTGGGGATGACAAAATAGGCTGTGATGAAGAACAATAGGTATAAAATTGATAAGAAATACTGTACAGATCTCCAACTCAAAACTTCTACACAAACACCACCAATAAAGAAACCACAAGCTCCGCCGACAGGAGCACCAGCAGCAAATAAACTCATTGCCATATTCTTTCTCTTACTGTTTTTATAAGTTGCTCCAATAAATCCAGCACTTGCTGGGACACCACACGCAACAAATGCACCTTGTAAACCTCTGAAAACACATAATGCAATATAATTCTCCATGAACCCTGCAATTAAAGACCATACTGCAAAGGCTATGAAACTAATCAAGATGGCATTTCTTCTACCAAAGGCGTCTGCAAATCCACCCATCAATAGTAAACAAGTACCATTACCCAACATGATTGAACTTGCAAGCCATGTACGGGAACCACCAGATATATCGAAATGTTCTGCTGTCTTTGTGATACTTGCCTGAAAGGCAGATGATGACATGGATGCACTTGCGGGAGAAAATATAAGTAAACCAATACATATGCACTCTTGCAGAGTTGATCTAAAACATGGAGGTCTTTGTTCTGGGTCATAGTACTCACTTTGATCTGTTGCCAACTTTGCTAATTTCTTTGAGCCTTCAGAAGTAGCACTTCTGTTTGTGGTTGTCCTCTGGATGAAGGAAGCATTGTTATTGTCATCAGAATCGACTTCTAAAGGTTGAGGGTTCTGGGTATGGAGAGAGCCAAGGTCGGAAAACTCCCCCAATTCTTCTTGTTCATATCCCATTCTATTGTTAACAGCGAAGAATGTGTGTTTTCTATAAATGATTAGGAAAGAGATGTAGCGGGAACACTGAGAGTTTAGAAGATGAATCTAAGTAGTAAGATAATTGCAAGACTCTCGGATTTCTCTATAAAACGGCAGAGAAGAGTGAATCAATTAAACTTTTCTGTCAAAAATGATAAATATTTTTGAGCAAAGCAATTCGGGAATTGGGTATATATACGTCTCTGCACCACGATTGTATTCGAGGTTCCGTTTCCCTGTGATATATTCAAAAGTCCCTGTAAGTAGAGAAGTAGTGGCGAAAGAAGAGTTGAAAGAACTGTATAAGAGAATAACCGACTATTTTAGAGCATTCAAGTTTCAACTAGGCAGGCAAAAAAAAATATCAATAGAATAGGCCGGTGGACGCACTTCTACCCGATGGGGAAATACCCATCGCATCCATGAGCCGCCGCTTTCTGCATCGGGGAGCATATTCTCTCCGTGTTCTTTCTCTGTACAGCCTTGCCCCGGTAGTTTGTATTCCCCAGTTGTCTAGACTTAGCAGTCCAGTCGACGTATGGACATCACTACATACAGCATGGATTGTGGTTACTACAATAACGGACTCAAACGATAACAAAAGTGTCCGAAAGCTTAGTCATATGGTACTCAGCAAAATTCATTGCGATCGGATCGCACCCGCTGCTCTTCTGCCACCGCCCAACGCCCAAGCGGGGAAGATGCATATTCAACTAACAGACGAATGATGTGAACCAAGAGAATCCAAGCTTCACATATATATATATATATATATATATACAACGTATATACACGAGTATGACATATATATAGAAAGTATTCCATGTAATGTATCACAATAGTCGACTCAGGTTACACTTTCCTAGAAAGTTGACGCCGTGAGTCATAAAGCCGTGGTGAGACGGGGTGTGGCGGCCGATATCTTACTCAAATGTCTCCGATCCCCTGGCTGAGCCTAAAACAATTGGCGCTATTATAGTGTTACTTACTTATGGAAGGCAATGTGCTCTCATATATGCATCTTGGCTGTCAATTTCCCGAGGAGTTTGTTTATTGGACGGCTTTAGGGGAATAACAAACTTGTGTGAACTGGCAATAGTTCTTCCATCTGTGCCTTTTTGTTGCGAGAGTGTGAGCGAAGCTTGGCAGATTCTTGCGAAATGACCCCACGAATTACCCGATCCAGAGGCGCCATGGTTTGAAAGAGTAAATATAACTCAACTTTACTTGTGGTTCATATACAATATGAAACTGATGACGGAACCATGTTCAACGCAATCTATATATATAGTTGAGTTGTTGTATGTATTATCTGTCTTTGATCCTGTTAGTTTTTCTACCGCCCCTGCTTGGATAGATTATCCGTTACGGTTTTATATGAGCAATGGATACTTTCCCCTTCTTCTTGGATTTCCCAAGAGAGGTACAGCTATATATTCTAGATATGATCCCTCTTAGTGTTGTCGTCACATTGATAAGTATACCGTCCCTGGCTCCTTTAGTCTTGGCAAGGATTCCCAATGACAAGCTGACCATTAAGGGAGGGAAAGATTTATCCTTCGATGATGTTGGAAGATTAATTGGATCTCAACTATACGAAGATGAAGATGATACCAAATTAAACGATTGTATCTTTTTCAACTCCTATCCTTATAAAGTTCTGAATGACTACTGTCAGATCAATAAAATGAAACCTATTGACACGCTGGAGATTTCATTCAATAAAGATCTTGATAATTCTTCCCCGCCTTTGGAGAATGAAGTTCATGCCTTTTGGCACGATTTCAATAAATGGAATGTACAGTTCAACAAATATCAATGGTCTACTCCCGTTGAGAATAAATCAATCACCTTTCCCAATTATAAACTACAGTTACTCAAGGAGATTAGTTGTAAGAGACCTTATGTGTCTTCCCCAGGTTTCACTATGGATCACTCGAATTTTTTACATGATGTAACTTCTGTTGCAATAGATGATGGTTTTATTTCTCATACTCTAAATGTAGATGGTCCAATATTCGAGATTCTAGAAGAATTAAACAACTTAGAAAATATTATATGGGATGAGAAAAGCTCGATTACGAGTAATGTCAAAAGACTTAAGATCGAATGTGACAAAGCCTATCAACATCATGGTTTCAATTTTCATCACGGATCGGAAATTTTTGATTTGTTAGATCATATTCCAAATCTGACTCATCTGCATACGTCATTCCCGGTTGATCTAGATACCTTCTCGAATATTCAAAAGTTAACTCTGGCACATCATTTGAACCCCCACGATACATACATTTTCCCGGAGTTATCCAATCTCTCTTCTTTGAGTTTGTCTGATTCTCAATTTGAGACAGTTGACTTATCGAATCTTTCAAAGTTAGAGTATCTGAATATAGATTGGTATTCAAAAGTGGATTATGTTCTTGGGCTGTCAAATGGCATACGCACCTTGGGACTGTTGAGTAGATTCCCCACTACTCTTGGAGATGGAAGAACTGAAAATACAAGATCCTTTCCTAAATTAAGCAGTTTTCACATGAGTTCATTCAGCGGCTCGATTACCATCTCAAGCCCCATTAACCTCAAAGGTGTTACAACTCTCCGGATCTCGATGGAGTATATTTCCCCTTTAGTCAATCAAGAAAATATAAGACTACGGACCCCAGATTTCTCCAATGGCGTTCATCCCAATCTCAAGAATTTGGAGATTGTCAACGGTATCATGAGTGGGGAACTGCCAGAAACTTTGAGTAGACTAAAACTGTCAAACGTCAAGTTCACTGCTCCATTGAAGCTCAAGCCTACCTTAAGAGCTTTAGTTTTGGAAAATTGCTCTTATTTGGAGAGTTTCACCTTATATCCAGAGGAAAGTTGCAACTTGAAGGACTTATCTATCTACTCGCTAAATACCAAGGTTCCCCCGAAATTGTTGAAAAATATCAAGACTTTGAAGGTACTCAAAAGCTTTATCGATACTCCTAACCACTTGAGACGGAAGCGATTGATAAGAGAAAGTGACTTAAGAGGTAGGTCCAGGAATAATCGGACTGGAAGAGGTTTGATCTCAAACTCGTTTACTTACTCAGACGAGAGATTTGCTTTGATTACGAATAAGACTTCCATGTTTCATAAGATTTTCAGAAATGAAAGATCAATTCGTGGGTTTGACTACGAACAATTCAAAAGCGATTGTTCTACCCTTGGATGTTATTCACTAACCCCTGAGGATGTTTATTTAGTCAAGGTTAATAAGCACTTGGAAATCTTCAAAGAAAAATTTGGTGCTCTTGAATTACCATTGTTGTATGAAATCATCATACCTGATGATTGTTCAATTTGAACCTACCCGGATTTTCTATAAAACGTATATGTAATGAAAGATTCTTGCTTTTATATGTTTGAGCATTATTTTCAAAGTTTCTTCCCTTTGCTATATATAGCTTATTTTTGATAATAGTTGTCTCTCTTAATCTAAAGTTGATTAATCAGTTTAGCCATACAATTCTAGATTCGGCCCAAATTTGTAATCGCGCAGGGAAATTTTCCCGATTTTCATATTTGTATAAATACTCCGAGGAGGATAAAGTACTCTCTGAGCCTTTTCCATGGAGAGAGATCAGCTATAGGATTTGTTTGTTATTATATATAGTATATATATACACTTTCAAATAGACATTTTACAGGACTGTACAATTTATAGAGAATAATGTCTAAAGGGGGAAGCATTCAATCAGGCCATTTGGGAAGAATAGATTATATTCCTTTATCGGAGATAGCCAGACCCATCCCACCGGTTTTGGACTACTCAAAGATCGATTCGATGATATCGACTTTGAATGGAGTTCCAATGGCATCTACAACATGTGCACTGGAAGATATAACGGCAGGTGAATTACCTCCCGTTGATGTCTTGGTCGTCAGAGAAAACGGTGTTAATAAATATTTTGCTTTTGGTGGATGCCACAGATTTCAAGCATATGAAAAGGGTGGTAAAGAAATGGTTAAATGTAAGATAATGCCATGCGCAAAGAAACAACTAAGAATGTATCTTGGTTCTTCAGTCGACAGGTTCTTTGAAGATGACAAGAAGGTTCAACCTGAGACTTCTAGTGAATCGAATGAGGTCGAAGTTTCCAAATAACTAGCACGGGACTCAGTATTTGATTCTTTAGTTAATCTTAGCATCAGTACCAGTGCCGATCTTAGCAATGGGGAGAATAATCACAACGGTTGTGATGAGGATGACGACATTTTAATGATATAATTTTGAATTAGTTTTGCTTATAGGTATTATACAAACAAAATATATACATGTGTATATCTATTTAACATAACTTTATAGATAGGCAATGAATTGAAAAATCAAAAAAAAAGAAGATTAGTAACTCTATGTACAATGCTTAATGAGTTCTTTCAAGCTATTTCTTTAATTCTTCTTCTTCTTCGTCGCGTCTTCTTCCCTTTCTTACCTTCTTTTCCTTTTGAATATTTCTGCGTATTGGATTCAACTTGTGATTCATATCATAACCACATGCCTCTAGTATTCCCAATCTAACCTCCAGTAAACCTGTTTTTGTTGGAATTGGAGCATTTTTGGTAGGAGTAAGGTTATTTGTGAAGTAGTAAGTTGGTTTTATCTTCAAATCTCTTAAAGCTGGATCCTGCATCACTTCTTCAAGACATTGAACAAGCTTAGCATTTGGTAACTTGTCAATTTTGGTAAATACTACATCAAATGAGATTCCCATTTCAACAAGACGCTCTATAATGATCTCGTCATACTTTGTGACACCAACTTTAGCATCCAATAGTATGTATGCCCTTTTCAATACCCTACGTCTTTGTAAATAATCCATCACCAAATTACCTTGCCAAATCTTACCTTTCTCACCATAGCCGGGAGAATCGACAATTCTTAATCTATTTCCAATGTTATACATATTGAGACATTGAGTATACCCTGGTTGAGCCTTGACTCTAGCGTATAAGCTTCTAGCCTTCGATTTTTCTGAGGACAATAGGGCATTCACTAAAGATGATTTACCAACGTTACAGCGGCCCATTAGTAGGACCTCTGGTAAATTATTGAACATGTCTTCTTCTTGCAATTTTTTCTTCATCTTGGCGAAATGTTTCGATTGTGCTTCTTTTAAAAGTTGGTCCTCATTTTCTGTCTCTTCACGATCATATTTATCCAAAAATTCTTGATCTCGTTCGTTGAGTTCGGGCTGTTCTTCTTCTTCTTCTATAGGAAGAGGTTCATTATCTTGTATGAATTCATCGTCTTCAATGTTATGAATGCCATCGTCCTCGTTCAGGGGGGTCTCTCCCGGTATGTTATCATAGTCATATACACTACGATCTAACTCTATGTTACCGTGCAGCATGAGCTTTTTGATATTCGCTTGGACGGACTTACCCATATCTAGCATAGGAAACTCCGATTTACTTGAAAAATACTGCGTAAGATAACTTCCATCGATGACTTGTTTAACTTTTTTGGTGGTCTTTTTGTCGTTTTTCGTATCCTTAGGCTTACCTTTAGTAGTCCTTTCTATGAAATCTGGTGGGGGAGCAACAACAAATCTCTTGCCGCTGTTTGTAACTTTTGGTGTAACTGATTCTGATTTTGAATCTAGGAGAGAATTTGGATTCAAAGAACTTGAACACAAGCGTGAAGACGAACTAAAGAGTCTCCTGGGTATATGATGGGTTATGGCTGCTCGCATAATTGCGTGTATTGTATGTGTACAATTATTCCCTTACTAATCAAGCTCAAATCATTTTGCAAGAACAGACTTGTTACAATACAAAGCTTCTTTACTGAATATAGACACTAGAAAAAATATCCACATTTTTGATATTTATGTGGCGGAAACGGAAAGTCCTACATTCAGAAGTATCCGATTGCATCTCTACACCTATCCGGTCAAACATCGGAAATAGACCAATTAAGTAGTATCCGCGTTTGCACGGCCATGGAATCCCCCATGACGACCAATCAGCGCAGTTTGAAAATTGAGCGTAATAATAACTAGCCTCTTGGTACGGCAAGAGGGAAGAAAGAGTGGAGTCGCTATCTAGGCTATATAACTTTTGAAAAAAAGATACGGTTTCTTACGGTTCCACCGATATTCAGGTGAAAAATGTACACATATAAATATCTCCTATGTAGATAGCTGCCCAATGAAGCAACCAATGGGTACGATCCCGGTGATCATATATATATATATATATATATGCGCCAACTGCCGAAGCCATTGCTACCCGAGTGAATTTCCCCCATACCATACGCTACCGACATTATTCCCTCCAGCAGTGGAGCCATGCACCATCTCAAACCCGACGCGTCGCTGGTGCTTGAGCACAAAAACTCGGTTCCGTGTTAGTTAGAGGCCTCGCTGGAACTCGCTGATCTGTGACAGGTGACAGCAGTGTATCTTGAGCTATTGGGCTGTTTGTCAGGTTGGTAGTTCGATATCGGTGTCATAGGTATATGTAGATAACACCCATTACACCCTCGCCCAAAGGGTGAACCAATCCAACAGTAATCAAAGCCATCTAAACAAACAGTAAGACACACACAGACACACCAGTAATAAGTAATAAGTCGTGCAAGCAACAGCCTCATGATTCCCTGCGAGCAGTCAGGTGAAGTCGATCGATCGCTGAATGAATGGTGATTGTATGGAGAAATAACCGGGGGGAATCTTCACCAGTTTCCTCCTCTTCCACCTTCCTTTCGTCTTCCTTTCCCCTTTCCCCTTTCCTTTCACTTCCTTTCTTTCCCTTCGTAATCCAATCAATCCATATATATATATCTCCTCAAGGTACATTAGATTATCTCAGATTATATTTATTTACTCTCTCTAATTATATATCTCAAAGAAAATTATAAAAAATGTTAAACAGAATCGCAAAGAGAAACTTTTCATCATCTGCATCATCCGCTTATAAAGTTACCGTTTTAGGTGCCGCTGGTGGTATTGGTCAACCATTATCCCTCTTAATGAAATTGAACCATAAGGTTTCCGATTTAGCCTTATACGATTTAAGATTAGGTGCCGGTGTTGCTGCCGATATTTCCCATATCCCAACTAACTCTACCGTTAAAGGTTATGGTCCAAATGATGATGGTTTAGCCAAGGCTTTATCAGGTGCTGATGTCGTTTTAATCCCAGCTGGTGTCCCAAGAAAGCCAGGTATGACTAGAGATGATTTATTCAACACTAATGCCTCAATTGTTAGAGATTTAGCTAAAGCTGCTGCTGATAACTGTCCAAATGCCGCCATTTGTGTCATTTCTAACCCAGTTAACTCCACCGTCCCAATTGTTGCCGAAGTTTTAAAATCTAAAGGTGTTTACAACCCAAAGAAATTATTCGGTGTCACCACTTTAGATGTCTTAAGAGCTTCAAGATTCTTATCTGAAGTTGCTGGTACTAACCCAGTTAACGAACCAGTTACCGTTGTTGGTGGTCACTCTGGTATTACCATTGTTCCATTAATCTCTCAATCTAAACACAAATCTTTACCAAAAGAACAATACGATGCTTTAGTCCACAGAATCCAATTCGGTGGTGATGAAGTTGTTCAAGCTAAAGATGGTGCTGGTTCCGCTACTTTATCCATGGCTCAAGCCGGTGCTAGATTCGCCTCCGCTGTCTTAAACGGTTTAGCCGGTGAAACCGATGTTGTTGAACCAACTTTCGTTGACTCTCCATTATACAAATCCGAAGGTGTTGAATTCTTCTCCTCAAAGGTCACTTTAGGTACTGAGGGTGTCAAGACCATTCATGGTCTTGGTTTATTAACCGATGTTGAAGAAGAAATGGTCAAAACCGCCAAGGAAACTTTAGTTAAGAACATTGAAAAGGGTGTTGAATTCGTTAAGCAAAACCCATAAGTTTCGAGATAATTTATGATTAAATCAATGCTATCGTAGTTTTCTATTAGCCTTTTGTTCTTTATCAATAGATTACAATTATAAATAACGTTATGTTAGTATTATTTTTACGATTCTTATTATGATTATTCCTTATGTTTCATCTATTTAACTCTCTGTTTATTTATTTTATTTTTATACTATTTATAAGTGAAAAAGAAAATTCAATATATTCATTTTATATTAATATTACATTGTAATTATAAGGTACCCTTTGTACCAATCTATATAAATATTCATGAATGGATCAACTCCCTATTTATGACCTTCATTTTTAACCCTATCGTAAAACTCCCTAGCAATTTGTTCTTCGTTTTTATCTAACTCGGCAATGTGAAGATCTATGAAATCACCACATAAGCCATTGGTATCTTTGTTTTCGAATTTCCTAAATTTTAACTTCTCGTCACAAAGGATCATCTTGGAGATCTTCCAGATGTATTGTTCGTAGTCAAATCTTGACCTAGGGAAGGCATTACTCATTAATCTTGTACCGACTAAACTCATTACTGTCATTGGATTCTCGTTATCCATTTCGGTTTTCATTTTCTTACTATCTCTTTTGAATTTATCAAAGACATCAAATGGATTGCTTGAGAATTTATTGGCATCAGCACTGTTGAAGAATAATGGCATCAAGGGGTTGTTATCGACTCCTCTGTTGGCTTCATACCTCAGATTATAGATGGTCTTCAAAGATGGTCTTTGTTCCATATCATTTCTCTTCTGTTGTGGTTCATCGTCTCTGGCTGATACATGCTCGATTATACTAGTAAAGACTTCGTAATCATCCTGTGGGTTGAACTGTAAGACTCCCAATGGAAGTTTCTGTTCATCATTGCTGATGTCCAATTCGGGTCTTTTGAACAATTGGTAGTACGATAAGCCAAAATAATTGGCTGCAGCTGATAGGACTTCTTTACCGTTGATGTTCATTTCATCATCGATTACAACTTGAGATAATAATGGGTAATAGACATTTGGTCCATTTATGGAATAATAAAGGGCCAATAATATGGTATCAAAAAATTGAACTTTATTGATCATTATGAGATCGTCAAAAGTTGACCAGTCTGGAATGGTGCCTTCTTTGTCATGGAAATTTTTATTCGAGTCTAAACTTGGTTCTAATTCATCAGCTGTTGACTTGGATTCCGACTCTCTGCCAAATGTAAGGAAATCACTTAAGTATCTTACGCTTGGTTGATTCTCATCGACTTTGAAGCCAGCGATTTCGTAAAACAACGGGGACGTGGTACGTCTCTCAAAATCTGGCCATGATATCATCTTATAAGTCTTGTAGACTTTGGAGTTAAAGATATCATCAGGGTTGTTAATGACAAATGTATTGGCATTTAAATACATGACATCTTGAAATGATGATAGTAGAATGGAGAGAATCTTCAATTCTTCGAAATTAAGGTTATCCAAGAAGTACTTAGACTTATCTGCACCAAATATCTCATATGCCTTTATACATTTTGCGTTATAAGAAGGGGCAATCAAGTTACAGAAATCAGCTTCAAAATCATCTGGATGAAAGATCATCACCTCTGTGGGTATCTTAGCACCTGTTCTTGCCAACGACATCAAAGCTATAGTACCGAGCCAGTTTCTATCTTTAAATCCACCAACCATAACATAACCCCTTCCTGAATAAAACCTCTCGTTCAACTTGGGCATCTTTTGGACAAATTGAGCGTGCGATTTCTTGATCTTTGTAAGTCTTGACTTGGTGCAGCCTAGTTGTTTATCGGTCAACGACATCAGGTATCCCTTTGATATTATCGAGTCCGGGCTCTTGATCCACTTTACAAAATCTTGATCCAATTTGAGGTTTAAAGGTTGATCCAATATATTGACATCTATTTTCGCCTCTGTTAAGACATCGATTAGGTCTTGCAAGAAATCGTTGAAAATAGAGCCATGATCATTGTAGTTAAGTAAGAGCTTCTGGTTATATTCATTATTGGTCTTTGAGTTTTCGTGGATTTTGATAGCACTATAGTGATTGAAGTATGCGAGAAGGTTATCAGATGCTGCTATGGCTCTTAGTTGAGTTTTTTCCATACCATTGTACTGTGAGACGAATAAGTAAAACCCCAGAGATAACGTTATGTATAGAACCGATTTTCTGAGTTTGAACATCTTTGAGAATGAAAGGTCTGCTAGAAGAATAAAGATAAGCAGCAAGCAGTCGATTATCTGATCGTAAAATGCAGCCTCTCTCAATGAAAGTGGGGAGGGGGGGGACAAATTCAATGAATAAGTTGGATATGTCAAAAAAACAAGAAAAAGTGGAGAAGGCGTATAATAAAAAGTTATGGGAGCTGAAGATATGTTGACGTCTGATTGGAAAATACAAACACAAATACGAGACAAAGGTGATAAGGTTTGAGGAATTATAGTACCCAGTTTCGGTTTTCTTTGATGTCATGCTCACTAAATTTTAGCCTGGAACTTAAAAGAATGTGTCCTTGTCTTTCAACAATATCTAATAGCGTGGGAGTTGATGAAGCGTATAAATATAGTGTGAAGCTTAAACTAGCAGCGGCAAGTGGTGTTATGAGAGTGGACTAGCTTGAGAGCTGTGATGGGCGCAGTCATGTATATATACCTGTGTGAGTGATTATGAAAATATGAGATGGGATGGAGAAGAGCGATATAAAGTTTTGCACCAAAATTTGGGATCTGCAAGATGTGCTGCAGGCTGCAGAATTATGCGCCGTTATTACCTGGTGAGATTACTATTCGCGCCATTTTAGTGATAGTTCTTTCACCACCTCTATTATTCCCTTGAAGACACAGCACTTTGATTGGTTCACTGCGTGCATCTGGGATATAACAACATCGTTCAAACAGGGATAAAGTGTATATCTAGCCATGTGTCCATATGTGTTTCGGCAATCTGAAATTATGTCTCTCAAAGTTTCCACCTCCAAGCTCATAGGCTATTGTTATTACCTCAATTGCTTCTTTCCACAATCCCACAAGGTTGCCGCTTTGGATGTATTAGCAGTATAATAGAACTAAACCAGCGTCTGATTTCCCAACTAGCATGAGAAATGAGTATTGAGATTAAGTATTCACATCTCAACTATTGTATATAGATTACTAAATGCCGGACTAGCTTTAGTGATGTGCATGAAAATGAATTCAGTTGCCATCACGCAATATCCAGTGCATCTAACTAGCTCGTACGAGCTACATAAAGGACCAGCCGTATATGTATTGATCAGTAATAAAACTGGCTGCTGACACAACTGCTGCACTTTTTGAGTTATCGGTGAGGAGGATGGGAAATATTTTCTTACTTCAATATAAGTTAAAAGACCCTTCTTGTAAAAGCGACATCTTTAAAAAATTATTCCTCATTTGCCGTCCTTCATTTTCCATATTGTATCTGACAGACAATAGTCGCTGTATGATTTTCTCCCGTTAGATATATAACAGTTAAGATTCCTATCTCTGTTATCTTGCTGTCTGAACTTCTTCTCTCACGCCACCTATCAAATTGATTACACTCAGTCGACTAAATGTGGTATCAGAAGATCAGTCGACTTCCAGGCAGGGACTTAGTACTGATGCCCATAAGATCCTGTGGGAAAGATTCAGGCTGTTGTGTGATATGGCCCATTTGGACCTAAGCATTTTACGTACTGACAAACCGTACAATAATGTCTATTGTCTTTGGTATAATCCAGCCGCTCCTTGGCCTGTCGGCGCCCTCGGGCCTAGTCACTTCCCAAAGGGTCCATCCACACACCGCAGCCACCAAATTTCCCGCCATCCACTTTCTTTACTAGTCTCCATACCTCACACCTCGCGCCTCTCTCTTCTCCCTTCCTCTTTACCCACACTGGATTAGTTGCCGGAATTTTGCGAAATGAACTGAAATTTGGTTCCGTTGACCGACGCGACGAGTCGGACATATCACTGAAATTAGACGCTTCCGACCCATGGCCTCACACAAGGGTGAAATCTGGAATGCATACTACCCATCACCATATATATACATACAACAAGATTTCATATCTAAACATAATCTATATATACTTCACCTATTGTTGAAGACTTATATCGTATCTTATTGTTTCTTATATTTCCCCGTCTTTCATGGATCAATGAGTATGACTACCGACGATCCTTCCATAAGGATTAGAAATGCTATAAAAGACGGCAATCTATTTATAGTGAAGAGACTTTTAACGAGGTACCCCGATCTATTGGATAATATCGACCCTAAAAATGGCTGGACAAATCTACACTATGCCTCATATTATAACAGATTCGAGATCTCAAATCTTATATTAAATGCAATATCTACAAATAACAACAACACGAATAATGACTATAAACAAATTACAAATGAAGATGAAATTAAGCTCACTTTTGAAAATGAAACGGTACTGCATTTAGCGGTCCAAAATAATTCGGTAAAAACCTTAATACTTTTATTGAATTATTTCAACGTTTGTATAGACCAAAGAGATAATAAAGGTTATACCCCAACTCATATATGTTGTGTTCATGATTATTACAACTGTTTGAGCTTTTTACTTACTTCCGGTGCATACTCAAATATTCAGGATAATGATGGAAATACTCCTTTACATTTAGCGATGAATTTCGGATTTATAAATTGTATTGAATTATTGATCAATACCAATGCAGACGATACCCTTATGAATAATGAAGGTTGGAGTCCACTGGACCTTGCCACCACTTTTGAGATCCAATCAAGCTATAAAACTTTGAAGCAAAGGTTCGTTCAATCACAGACAAATAACACAAATAGCAACGATCTATCAATGTTCAAAGATACTGCAATCTCTGGAGCATCTTCTCTCTCCGATATTTCGTCCCTAAGGGACTCACAATCTCAACTTCTGTTACAACAACAACAACAAATACAGATACCCCAGCCGCCAGTGTCGTTCAATTCACAATCTCCTTCGATATCACCTAAGAAATTGAATAATTCTTCTTCAAACAATACCCCAAATTCGAAGAGATCTTCGATGTCTAAGAGAACTTTCAGATCAAATAGCAGTACTTCTGATAAGATATCTACCTCTTCCAATTTACCCGGAGTATTGACTTCGGTTTCTTTAAGTGCCGCTTTCAACGGTAACGGTAACGGCTCAAATAACAGCGATACTGCATCACCCATAAAGAAATCCGGTTTAACGATAAATAGAAACCATTCTCTATCAAATGCGTCCTCTGTAATTACTAATGGTAGTAATACAAGTCAAGAATCACAATATCAATCGCAAGCACAATCGCAGTCACTATCACAATCACAATCACAATCGGGTGGCGCTGTTTCCAATATATTATTCAAATCTAAGAAATCAACACCCACCTCTTCGAGGACACCTTCTTTCAGTAAAAATGGCAGTATGATCACGTTAAACCAACAGCCAATTATTCAACAACAGCAGTCAAACTCAAATTCAAATTATTCATCCGATAACTCAATTGATTTATTGAATAAATCGCTATTGCCAAATCTACTAGAATCAAATCAACTAAGTTACAACTCTAAGATGTTACAAAACTTAAACAATTCAAGTACAGACAGTTTTGAGCGATCGGAAATGAATGGGAATACTGGTACCTCTGGTAATGATTACGAAGATTCCACAAAGCAACCATCCTCTAAATTGCTCAGTATTCCAATATCAAGTCTACGATCAAGAAGACATACATAAAATAGTTCATTGCATCCATCTCATATTTATTATACATCTTTTTATTTATTCAAAGCTACACCCACGGTGGATAGTTTGCTATACGGTCTCTTTTTTTCACACACACACACACAATCTTCTTCGTTGGGTATTTTTTATGGGTTATGATTATAATGGTTATTATATATCCTGGTATTTATATGTATCTAACAATAAAATTAAATAGCAAAAGGTAATATAAATCATGTTATAAATTATTAATTCATCTTTGCAACCCAGTCTTTAAACGCATCTGCAATATTCGAATATTTGTCAGAGTTATGCACAATATTGATAAAATTATCAATCAAGTAATCTTCATTATCTTCTTCTTCTACTTCTTCGTATTCAATCTCTTCTTCTTTCTTGACAACTTCTTGTTTCGAAAATTGTCTCAAGAATCTATTGGTGAATTCATTGATCAACGTTTCATGGTTCATGAAACTAGTTGGATCCTTGATAACTTCTCTTTCCTCTTTATCAAAGTTTGTGTTCAACGAGTTTTCAGTGAGTGCAAATAATTCGCTCGTATCGTTATCATTAGCGGATTTATTAGTATTGTTATTATTAGCGTCATTAAAATTTGAGTGATGATGATTATTATTTTCATCGTCGGTATTTGTGGAGCCATTGGTATGGCTATTGTCATTAGTATTATTTTCATTATTTGATCTTTCAAGTTCCGGCTTGATCAGACTTAATTGCATAGTATTATAACTATTACAATGATCACATTTCAGTCCCATGAAATGATAATTGACGTAAGATTTCCCATTGCAGTCTATACATTTTATGACAGATTTCCAATTACACATAGGATCGGGAAGTTCATGTTCTTTGATTTCCAAATCTTTAATTCTGAAATTCTTTTCCATGCTTATTATTGTCTTTTGACATATTGGACATTTATATGAATATTTGATATGTTTATTGAAACATTTCTCGTGAATTGGATGACTGCATGGCGACATAAAGATAATCTTTTGTGTTGAATTGAACATATATTCATTACAAATGGAACAATTCGTATGGGTTGAATCTTTGATACATTGATGTGAATTTAACAAATCGATGGAGATACAGATATTACAATTGTGACAGTGGAAAAAATCCTTGTTCAATCCAATACCTATTCTACAAATGCCACACGAATCGCAATGATAAATAGATTTATCCTTATCATTATCGAATAATTTGCAAATGTCACAATAATAGTTTGCCAACACTTGATCACATTTATAACACATTTGCGATAACTCTTGTGGCGTTTGACAAAACATACATAATATATGTTTAGTTTCTTCACGTGGTAAATGATGATCATGGATATCTTCGTCGTGACAGAATCTACATGTATACCATTTTTGGCAGATTCTGCATTCGATCTTACAGTTTCTTTGGTAATGCTTGCACCCTAGGATATTTTCTTCAATGTTATGATACGTTGGAGATTTGTCCTTTGCTGTGAGAATTACTCGTTCTTCTTCTTCCTCTTCTTCGTCTACTTCTTCGTCTACTTCTTCATCTCCTTCGTCTTCATCTTCATCTTCCTCTTCTTCGGCGATACCAGCCATGGACTCCTTTGAAATCTCTCTATTTCTCTTCATCTTCTCGGAGTAACTATGGGACATCAATTTTTGAATCAAAAATCTATACTCGACAGACGATAAATTGGGAAGTTTCAAAATCTCTTTAATCTTGTTTCTCAATACACCTTCATTATTGAATTCATCGAATGATAATATGGTCAAATAATCGTACTTCTCCAATAGTGAGTTCAATTGGGGATCATTCTTTGGGGTCATTTGAAAACTGGATATTTCGTTAGTTGCTGGATCGGGGACCACCTTGTTCTCGTTGCCAAGATCTTGTAAACCTTCTAAATCTTCCACTGGGTAGTGTATAGCTGTATCCACTATCTCAGTGAACAGGTATTGCAAGTTGTTGAAAGTCATCCCCGATACCATATCACCTATATCTTTTCTTGTCTGATTTGTCTGCTCTTGAATGGCATTTACTATATCTTTAAGTACCGATATATTAGGGATGGCCAGCCCTACTTGTTCCATAGAGGCAGTGAATTCACTGTCGTCTTCGGAGCTATCGTCATCTCTATATGGATCCTGTGCATCCAGTTTCTTCTCAGTCAAGGCCGAATCGTGTGACAAATCAGCACTATTGACAGCACGATTCTTCATGATCTGGCTCTTGTTCCTCCGAGCCCTTTCCTCTGTGACGGCGTTGAAATAGGGGATCATAGTGCTCCTAATACTGCACCGTTTCTCTCTCCGTATGTATATATATATATACCAGCCAGAAGACACCAGAGCTAAGCTATAATAATCCAACGCTGCGCCCAAGGAAGGCCATGTCAAGCCAAAGGCCATGCCATCCCATGCCATGTCAATTTTGCCCCGTGCGTGCGTGAGAAGAAAAGCGAAGAGAAAACGAGGCTGGTCACAATAAATATCCAAGGTAAATTTAAGGAGATGGGCCTAAGGTGATAGCTGTCATCACATTGGGCTCCTTTGCTATCCCTGTTAGTATCCATCGTTTCGATTCAATCAATTGTACTTAGTGCCATATAGTTATATCTCGATAAGATGGGTTTCACAGATTATATCAAGTTTAGCGGATTTTCCTCCGATATGAAGAGTAAAAACTTCAGTTTATACGGTCAATACTTGGGAATTGGTTTGGTATTTCTTTGTATTGCATTGGGTATCTCCAATTTATTTCACGTCAATATAGTCATCCTATTCGGTATATTGGCCATCGTTCAAGGTCTTGTATTGGCTTTTGTCGAGGTCCCATTCCTATTGAAGATCTTCAGAGTCCCAGATTGGTTTATCGCATACGTTCAAAAAATCGATGAAAACTGGTATAGAGTATTGTTTTATGTTATAAATGCAGTGATTCAATGGTTATCGTTATTAGGTATGCCAACTTCATTGTTGGCCCTTGCTATCCTTTTCACCATTGATGCCATCTTTTATGCAATTGCTGCCATTGCCAAGCAAGAATTCCACAAGAGTAACGTAGTTGCTAGTATCGATGTTGGTGATTTACCAGTCGATGCTCAAATAAGATCAACATTATAATAGGGAGGAATGGAAAAATGAAAACGATTATCTTTACCTCATTTATCTCTATATTAAATGAAACAGACAAAGATAACCTTTTAGTAGTATATTTATAGCAGATTTAATTTTATTTTTATTTCAGTCGTGGACAATGTTAACGCAATTTTTTTTATATTGAAGTTGGGTTAAGTTATATAACACAAGAATTCTATGTAAATGAACGAATAGAGAGTAAAAAGTATGTAAATGATTGCTTTTCCTTTCTTTTTTGGAATTGTCTGTTAAGAAATTAATACATGACTCCGCGAGTCATTAAATAATATATTTACAATAAATATATCAAAAAACCTACAATAAACGTAAATCGCACACTGGGTGGTTTATTTATCGGTTAAATGATGGATTTTCTTCAAATGCTGCTTTAAATTATCGTTTCTGTTGAACCTTTTACCACAATTAGCTTGAGGACAAACAAAAGGCTTTTCCGAGGAATGTGATCTTAAATGTCTCTTAACATGTTCTGGTCTTTGGAACTTCGAATGGCATAAAGGACATTCATGGATCTTTCTCTTGTCCAACTCGGTCGATGACTTAGCCCTTGATTTGGACCTTGAAGATTGATCTGGTAAATCCAATGATTTTGGAGCAAGATGTGGAGAAGTGGCCTGTAATGCTTCTGCTTTACTCAATGCATGTGAAAGACTTCTGTTGAGATCTGTTGGCATCAAGGTAGTTGCGGAAGATGCAGTCGATGAAGAAACCGCAGAACCAGCAGAGGATGAAGATGATGCAGAAGAAGAAGGGGATGATATCGATAGGATATTCTTACCGGGAGATGCAGAACCTTGTTTTTCGTTGTTTGTATATTGGGAAGTAGAAGGATCTTGCTTCTTCTTCCTAGACTGTCTCTTGGATTTGGTGGCATCAACACCATCAATGGCAGAGGCAACGTTTTTATTCTCATCAGCAACAGCAGCAGAAGTTGGAGGTGTAAGCAATGACGATGTCGACCTAGCAGCTGCTGTCTTTGCTTCTTTTGATTGAGCAATTGAACTCAAATTGATTGAAGATCTCGATCTTGTCAATTTGGAAGGTACCCTCTTCGAAGATGGTGATAGCATCGGAATTCCCATGGTGGTATTGGATCTGACCAATTTTTTGTTTGGTTTTCCCGTAACCTGTGGAGAAATATTGGAGACACCATGATAACTCTGAGCTCTCGATAGGTTTTGAACCTGGTTCAGTACCATTGGAGATTGAAGGAATGATTGCTGTTGTTGTTGTTGTTGCTGTTGTTGTTGCTGTTGAGAATCATGAGGTAACATACCCGAATCAATACTTGTGTTGGGGCTCACGAATCCAGATGCAGGGAACTGGTTCATCAATTGATTGTTGAACGGCGGTTGAGGCATAAATCCATTGTTCAAAGAGCTATTGCTATCAATTAACGAATTCTGGAACTCGTCTCTTTCATCAATTGCCATTGGCATGAATGGAAGATTCAATGAATCTTGACCACCGCTTGTGTTTGCGCTATGGATATGGCTCTGTTGATGTTGTTCGCCTTCCATCGGGAATATGACTGGACCACCTTGTGACAAATTCATGAAACCAGGATTCAAAAATTGATTCCCACCTTGGTTCATTTGATGCATGAAGTTATTGAATGGTATATCGAGTTGATTGCCCGGCTGATTTGCGAGTAATTGAGCATTCTGTATGATTTGTTGTTGTTGATTCTGTTGTGATGGGTGTTGTTGTTGCTGTTGATGTTGCTGTTGTTGTTGATGTTGCTGCTGTTGTTGCTGATGTTGTTGATTGTGCGGTAGTAGGTGCGAATTTGGAGTCGAATTTGGATGTGGGAAAGTGGATTGTTGTAAGATGAAGTTTGGATTAACGAATTGGTTGTCTAATGAATTGTTGCTTTCTGATTTGACAATTGTCGATTCACCTTGCAATTTACCACCAAACTGTCTTTTTATTGGAGTATCATGATGAGTCGCAACTTCCTTCATCAGCATATACGGACTAACAAAACTGCTATCTACACCGGTGGTATGACGACGTCTAAATTTCCTATTTCCTGAATCACGGCTATCGTCATTATCATGTGTATCAGTACGATCACCTGCACCTGTATGACCTTCTTCATCTTCATCGTCATCTTCTTCCTCTTCTTCTCCTTCTTCATAATGATCTCGGTATAATAACCCACCATGTCCAGGAGTTCTTAATGGAGTTGTGAGTGGACTTCCTTCGATTTGTTGGTTATAATTGAAACCCATCTTAAGATCAATATCAAGATGGTTCAAAGCCATCGATTGAATTTGAGTAGTTGAGATCGATTTTTGTTTCTTATGAGTATCCCTTGGGGTTGAGAATGGCTGAGTATAAAATGGGTTACCACTTGTGCTGTTATTACTGCTTGCACTGCCACTACTCGTTTGGTTAGCAATGGTATTGTTGTGATTATGATTAGCATTTCCCTTTGGGGTAGAATGAAGGTTTATTGGAGATTTGTTGGCCAAATTATTAGTTGCAAAATCTAATGATACCCTACTCTTAGTCTTTCTATGACTTAGAGAATTGGTAGTATACCTACGTGGCGTTATCCTTGGGGTTTGTAATTTTCTTGCGGGAGACTGGATATTTCTTACGATATCATTTGGAGTCGAAGCCGTGATTTGCGAGGATGATGTAGTTGAACGTAAGGGAGTACTTAGCCCATTTTGAGTATGATATTGTTCATGGATTGAATGAGTCGATACAGATGAAGGTAAATCTGTATTTTGAGGGAAAGTAGATGAATTCATTGAAGAGATGGTTGATGTCGAAAAGGATTCTGGGATTTGATTTGGATGGAAATTGGGGAAAGTTGAAGTACTTGTAGTTGTAGCGGTAGAAGGAGCCGTTGTCGATGATCCTTCTTGTCTTGGTGGGAATTGTAATTCAAATTTCGAATCTCGATTATTTGATACTGGGACCACGTCACTACTTAAATCCATTTCTTCAGCAGAGGTATTTGTTTTATCGTTTATCAAGGAATTGCTATGGTTTGATATTGAGTTACTATTATTCTGTGAGCTACTGTAATGTAATTGATCGATTGGTAGATCATCGGACCGTATATCATCGAGATGTTTTGAAGGTTCATAAAAATCGTAATCCAGTATATTTGATCCATTTGAATTTAATGAGATATTTGCATGGGCTGGATTGGAATAGTTGAAATCATTGCTTGTATTTTGATTATTAATAATAGTATTACTATTATTATGATTATTATTGCTACCACTGCTTTGTGTAAAATTGAGCGATAAGGAATCGCCCGTCAGTAAGATAGGAGAGGAAGGTAAATTAACAGGGGTCTCAGATGTGGACATATTAGCAGGAGGATTTGGATAAAACTTTGAGTTAATGGAATTTTGAGATGGAGGAGGGGATGAGGACATCATAGTCTTATTTTTAGTTCAATATCTGTTATCTTTCTGCTGTGAGAGTAGTTATATGCGTGTAACAATAATGATCAAAAATACAACAAGAAAAAACTTCAAATTTTTTGGTGTATATATTTGAAAGGATCAAATTGTATACTCAATAAGTCAATTGAGTGATTATAAACTATTTGATTCGATAAAAGATGAGTGATTGATGGTCGATCATAAAAATCCCCAAAATAAAAAAAGGAAGAATGCTTATCGAAAAAAAAAACTCGACGAGTGAATGGTTTTAGGGGAGATAAGAAAAGTGATTGTAAAAATTGATAGTTTGATATTGGGGATGTATCTTTGAGGACTTCTTCAATAGATGGAGATATGCTGGGAGGGAGGTGATTGGAAGGTATATGGTTGATTGAAGGTATGAATTCGGCAATTGCGATAAAACTATGGGTGCAACCAGTCAAAAAAACGAACCAGCAGCGCTAGTTTTTTCCTCTTTGTACGAGCTAAGAATAAGAATAAGAAGACAGGGTGGTGACTTCAAAAGATTGTGGTTGTAATGTGGGGTGGGGGAGAGAGCGGGATTGGGAGTTTGATTTGATAGGGGTGTACTCTAATATGTACAGTGGTGACTAGTCTTTGTAAGTCCCTTGTATAAAGTGATTAATCAATATAAAATGGGGGAGATAGATGTAGAAAGAAGAGAGAGAAGAAAGAGAAAAATTGCCAGAGAAAAATGGCACAAAGCACGAGAGTGTGGGCAGCGGGTGGGGCCTGCGTCGCGTCGGGGCGGTGTGTGTGTGTGTGTGAGAGCGTGTGTGAGAGTGTGTGTGTGATTGGTGAGTGGTGGTGGTGTGCGTGGGGTGTACGTGAGTGGTGTGGTGTGGTGTATATCTATATGTGGTGGTGCCTGTGTGGGCCCGTATGGGTCTGTATGTGTTTGCAATTGCAGGTATTTGGCGCAGATGTGACGAGAGCTACGAGAGCAAGAGAGATTGGCAGATTTAGGCCCAAAGAGGAAATTTGTCGAGCGCTCGAGACGCGTGTTGTTTGTCTCTTTCGCGTCTCTTTGTGCTCTTTGTGCTCGTGTGTGCGTATTTTTAGAACCGTGCAAGGTTGTTGTCGTTGTACGTCTACTGGTATGTATGGGTGATGGTGGTTGAAAGGTTAGAGCATTAGGGTGAACTTGGTGGGCATGACGAACACAAATCGTGAGCCTCTCCCATTCCTGTAGACTGGGTACGTTTTCTTTTTTTTTCATAAAATTGTACTCCACACCACTTTGACAGACACAAGGTTTTGATTATTCTCAAATTTAAATTTCTATACTTCCGGACAGTGTACTATTATTATACGACATTCATCAGATGCAAACACATATTCCATACTCTGCTTACTCAATCAGTCCATAACATACATACATATACATCTATATATCTATATATCTATATATCTATGTTTGGATTTATATAAAAATAGTGGTAGTAATACACTCCATTTTCAAGGCGAAGCGTTTTTTTTTTCAAATTGTTCAGCGCTGATTATTGGTTAGGATACCCCCGAATATATTGCCAACCATGATCGTATAGATCGATCATAATAATTGATTCGTATAAATGGCAGTCCTTTGCGACACAAAATACTGGAAACCCTTCGTTTGTGTTTGTGTCTGTGTTTCTGACTCTTACTCTGACTCATACTCTCTCTTATCTTAACTTCTGCCCAATTGGGAAAGTTCGGCAAAGATTTCCCTGAAAACCCTCGAATGGCCAGCAGTTGTATATTTATATATGAGTGTACATCGCCGACCCCTTATTGATGAATAGAATCTCTTAATTTATATATATTTATACATATTTCTATATATAGATATCAACGATCATATACAAATTATCGGCAATAGTTCCAATCTTCAATTACAATGTCCCAATTACCTGAAAACCACAATGAGTTCAGAAGTGATACTTTCACTACCCCAACCCCCCAAATGATAAACTCCATCTCTTTGGCTTCTGTAGGTGATTCTGTGTATGACGAAGATAGCGATACTTTAGCATTGGAAGAAAAAGTGCGTAAGTTAACTGGGCATGAAGCTGGTCTCTACTGTGTATCGGGTACTTTATCGAATCAAATCGCCCTTAGGGCTCATTTGAAGCAACCACCTCATTCCATCTTATGTGATTATAGATCCCATGTATTTACAAGTGAAGCCGGTGGATTAGCTACTTTATCACAGGCAATGGTCGTTACTGTCCATCCAAGTAATGGTCTTCATTTAACATTGGAAGATATAGTGAAAAATTACGTCAAAGATGATGGGAATATTCATCTTGCTCCAACAAGGGTCATTTCATTGGAAAATACTTTACATGGTCTCTTGATGCCAATCGATGAAATTAAAAGAATAAGCCAATGGTGTAGATCAAATGGGTTGATCTTACATTTAGATGGTGCTAGAATTTGGAACGCAAGTGCTAAAACCGGTATTCCATTGAAAGAATATGGTCAATATTTTGATTCAATGTCATTATGTCTCTCAAAATCCCTTGGAGCTCCAATTGGTTCCGTATTAGTTGGATCTAAATCATTCATCAAGATCGCCAACCATTTTAAAAAACAAAACGGAGGTGGTATTAGACAAGCCGGATTCCTTTGTAGAATGGCTTCAATCGCAATTGACGAAAATTTTGGTAAATTGAATCAGGCAAATGAATTGGCACTTGAATTTAGTAATTATTGTGAACTTGATTTAAAATTGAAATTGGAATGTCCAACTGATACAAATTTCGTGTTTTTGGATCCCACACAGAATAAAATCGACCCCAAATTGGTCAATTCCATTGGTGAAAAGTATAATATCAAGGCGTTTGGATTCAGATTTTCATTTAGTTATCAGACGAGTAAAGAAGCTGTGACTAACTTGAAAAAAACCATGGCCGAGGTAGTTGAAGCAGCTAAGATAAAACCTTATGAAGGCGACTCGATTTCATCTGTCTATATGATTGTCGAAGAGAAGAAAGATAGACTAAATTAGGCCACAAAAAAAAAAAAGAAATATTCTAGAAATTTATTCCTTTATTATATACAATATATATATATATATATATATCATTACACGACGTTAATGTAAGTGTCTTTATTTATTGTTTCTACTAGTCTGTATCCAAACGGTTTCCCTTGATATCACAATCTACTAATTATTCTCTTTCACGCATCAATCACTTGTAGTCAATAATTATTAGTGTATACGCGGAGTGGAGTACATATTCACAGCGAACAAAATCGCAAGAGGTAAAAAACAAGGGAAAAAAAGAAAAAAAAAGACAAAAAAAGAAATTTCAAAGATCCTTCTATGCAAGAGATGGTCTCGAGACAATGCCGAAAAAACCCATTTCGTGTCACTATCTCTTTGATTGAGCCTACTAAAAAAAGCCTTAGTGATTACTTAGCCTTTTGTCATAATTTCTCGGGTCTGGCCCTTTCAAGGCAATTTGTGTCCGAGGTTCTCCGTTTATTTTATTTGTATCAATGCTTTCTTCAATCTATATATATAAATATTATATAGCTTAAAAATACTGAAATAAACAAATAAATAAACCGAAAGATCTGCAACGGAAAATGATCGTCGAACTCAAAGGTACGAAGGTACTAACTGTCCTGTTTCATTTGCCTGATCCTAACATGAAGAAGGCGATGTACCAGTTTTAAACTGCACTATCATGCCATTTTTGACTCTTGCTGTCTTTCTCAGATGCTTCAATAAGGCCATTACTAATAATTGATGTAATAATTGATGCCGAGTTGCATCTGCACCGCTCGATGGAACTTTTTCCACGTCCCATTTATCACAGAGATTGGCTCATTTCTCGCATGTAGGAGAAAAAAACCAGTTGACAAATTCATTCACCTTCTTTGCAGGCTCGGCTAATGGTAGTATATCATGGAGTAGCTGACTATATTACGTCAACCATGTCGTTGCTTTGATGGTGTGGACCCGTTTCATCCTATAAAATAGACTATCATACAGTAGAATGTTCTATTTAAAGAATTCATCGTCAATCACATGTGATTCATTTCAAGTAAGTTTCACATATCTGTCTTCCATATTCCTTACCGCATTCACCGTGGAAACCTAATTCACCGATTTATATACTATATATCAATCACAATAGCATTTCCTTGATCACAGCATACCCGGAATGGTCATTTTGTGGAAAACAGTTTATCTTTTTTACATATAGGTAAAACCCGGATCCTTCGTAATTAATTCTCGCAAGTAGATAAATTTTACGAGGCGGACTATTTCATCAAGCTTAGTTACCTGGCTACATACTCGAAGGCCAAAGTTACTCATTAATAGGACAAAAAGACTTTGTCCCACCACCCAGTATTAAATATGATAAGATTAAATGGTCACACATTCTTGAACATGGGCCCTTACTTTATAACAGCCCTGAAATTTCACAGCTTTCATTGCCAGATCCAACGGCTACCTAATTGCTAAAGAGAGGCGGAAGATGATATTCTCTTGCATTTCACGTCATGCAAAGAAACTCCAAGAATGATTTCCTTACTAAAGACAATAGGAGAAAGTTTCAGCATTTCTTTTTCTCGCGCCTAGGTTGGCAGTGTATTCTGTCGCCTTAGAACCTTCAATTATGTCTCGTCTCGTTTAACATGTAAAGTAAGCAAATTTGCCTAGCAAACTTAAGATCCATAGTTCTTACTTTGTTATATATACGCATATTCTCCTTCCATTTGAATTTCAGTTTAGTTATTGCTAAATTATTTCCCACGTTTGTTGGTGGGTTTTTTCTAATTTAATCCTTTTACATATTCGATTTACTTTTAAAATATAAGAAGTACATGATTTATTTAATTTCAAACAATAGCTATAATTGAAAGAAGAGAAAAGAAGTTCATTTATAGCTTTTCCCTTGCCCGCCATTTCTTTCCAAATATTTCATGTATTCACCAATAGAATCTTATAAAACAAGTCCACCTATGGATAGAATAAATCACACTCAAAATAGCCCTGATAATGATAATGAAGATGAAGAATCTAGATCACAGGTTACACTACCAAGTTTTACTAACTTGCTAGCCAATACGGCTCAAATACCACAAGATTCCTTATTGGCAAAACCATCGCTTCCGCCTCCATCTCCATCTCCCCATCCACCGGCTCCTGCTCCACCAGTTGTACAACAGCAACTACAATATCAACATCCCATAATACATGTATCGCCGCCTCCACAAGCTTATCAATATCAACAACCTTATCCCATTGTTCAACAACAGCAACAACAACAACAACAACAGCAGCATCATCATCATCACATAGTTTCACACCCTGATTCACGTCCTATATCACCTATTGCAGCTGCTCAATATTTTCGTTCAAATGCTGCCTCTCCCATCAATTATCATCAACCTTCACCTCCTTTACCAATTGCTAGAAACAATAGTTATCCAACAATGACATATCATCCCCCTGCCCCGCCACAAAATATCAATATTGTGTCTGCACCACAAGCAATTGTAGCTCATGGTGTTGTCAATCAGCAATACTTACCACATGCCCCATTACTTCAAAACCCACAGCCACCTCAATATCCATTTACATATACCCCCTTGTCAAGACCAGCATCTGTCCCCCAGGATAGATCAACTGCAGGAATGTACGCATACGAAGAAAGACCATTTTCAGCCTTGTCCATTACAACGAATCAAAACTCAAACGATGAAGGTGATTACTATTTACCAAACAGATTTCAATGTGATAAATGTCCAAAGTCTTACACAAGAAAGCATAATTTAGTATCTCATAAATTGTCGGTACATGAGAAGGAAAAGATGTTCAAATGTGATAGATGTAGTGTGAAATTTAGTAGGGCATCTGATTTATCAAGACACTCCAAGGAGCAACACTCCAAGACTGCAAAACCATTTGTATGTGGGGGACTTAAAAATGATGGTACTTACTGGGGTTGTGGTAAGCGCTTCTATAGAAAAGATCAACTGAAATCTCATCTTAATACAAATAAAGCTGGAGTGCGGTGTAAGATCAATCAATCGCCACAGGCGATTGCAGAAATTCTCAAAAATCTTAATGCGTCAGATAACTGAATCAATATACACGGCTTTCCCGTTTCTGCTCACATTACTTTTGAAATTATTTTTTCCTTACTTATTTATTCATTTTTGTGGTTTCAAACCAAAACTTTTCTCGTTTTATTTTACGTCATATCTCATCTCTGTACTATATATATATATTTGCATTATTTATCATTACTTTTTAATACCATACTCAATTTTACTTCTTCAATTTCATAAGCATTTCCTGTCATCGCAGGGATTATAGTGATTATGGGTGTTTCATTCTGGGAGTAGCTATTGGGCGTAGACCGAAAATTTTCTGTTTCAAAGGAAGGTACTTCGCCCTGTTTCGAGACTCGGTATTTTGCGTGCGTCTTACATACGTGTCCTTACGTGCGGCGATTGGTAGAATTTCTTTTTTTCTTTAGAGGCTTCCATTCATATCCTTCGTTTAAGTTTTTCTTCTTGTTTGTACCCTTCTGCTGTCGTCTGTCAAATTTATACCACTTTCGTCAAATCTATGGCAGGTAATCAGTCACTCCCATATTATTTTCAATCGCCGATAATACAAAGTATAGCATGACTCTCTACTCCTTTACATGTCGCCGAATGAAAAATGAAAAAGAGTTTTCTTATCTATAGTCATCAAGGTTATTTTTGCTACCTTCGCAAATGCCGTTAAAAGGAATAAATATTAGAAGCACGCAAGGGCGATGTCTTCGCATTTTCAATATAAAAGATGCATGTATCAATTCAAAGTATGCAATTACTGCTAATTAATTATCTGCTTTACATATAGCTAGTTTCAACTCACTTCTCTCTCTCCTAATATTATTTTTTTCGCCGATACTCTCCCTTCACAATCTTTGCAAGCTGTTCTGGAAGGTCCGAAGAATTGGTGAGCATTGCGTATAATCTATCTTTGGAAAAGCCGAACCTATAAAATAATAAATTTGACTTTCTTCTCAGGCCAAAAACTTTTTCCAGTAGGAATTCAGATGCTTCTCTGTTACTGATTGAGTTTTTCAATTCCTCTTTCGAAGGAGGATATTCCAAACCCCCATAACTTTCATAAATAAGGCTTCTACCCTCAAAACAGTCATAGAAATCGATTTCCTCCATATCATTCAAATTAATAAATATCTCAAGGTAATTGGCATTCCTGAATATACCAGATATATCTTTGACGGTTGTGTCTCGGAGGACTACCGTTTGTATTAAAGATCCTTTTTCAAAACTCAATGCACCATCACATTCAGATGACAACCATTTCAAATGTTGAATACTGTTCGGGATTTGAACTATCTCAGTTTCAGTGGAGTTGGAAATATGACAAAATTGTAAGCAAAGTTCTTTCAAACTTGGTGGTAGGATAAATCTATCCCATAGGATATTGCTTTGATACAGCTCAAGTTTTGCAAGAGAAGTCGCCCCTAAAAGGTTCAAGTTTCCGGGAAGGATACACGACAAAGTGAGATACTTAAGAGATGTAAGAATAATGCCATCAAGATCAAAGTCGTACAAGGAATGTTTTACACCTCTTTCATCTGTGATTGTAATGTTGTCTAGACGCATATTGATGACATTAGGAAACAGGTGGTTGAACTTTTTTGGTAGTGAAGATAGTGTATACGTTGCGAGTCTCATAGACTTTACATTTGGTAACATATGGCAATCTTCTAAGATGACAGGCAGAGATCCAAGTGAATGTGGAAACATGATTTCAGTAACTCCAAGCCCTATATCTTGGACCTTGCACACGTTTAACACTTTATTGAGCGTTAATTTGGTAAGTTCAGGCATTCTTGAACATTTCAAAACAGCTCCAATAAATGAATGATCTAGGACAAGCTCAGTTATTGAGGACGAGTTAGGTTTGAATGATCTGAGATCCATCTCCACCAATTCCAATCTATTTAGTTTCTTCAATTGTGGAATCATATTTTCTAGCTTATTAGCCAGTGTATTGCTTCCTTTAAAGAGGATCAATTCATTAAGATTTTCAAATTGAGAAATAAAATCAAAATCCATTGTGTCTGAGTTCCTTGCTAATATGTTAAAGGATAGCTTGGTAACATGTTTTTTCATGGAATATTCATCCGTTTGGAATATTTGTTCATATATAGCCTTCCAAGCTGTGTATTCTGCCTCCGCGGGATGTCTATTATCGATAATGCAGGAGAAAGCGGTATCAGTGAACTCCAATACCTCTCTTTCTTCGAAGTAAGACATAAATCTCACACCAGCGCCCAACCCCTTGTATATATGATGACCAAAATAATCTACATACTTCAATGGAATAGCAATATAAGAAGTCAATGATTCCGTGGCAAACAGCTTGAAGTTTGGCTTCCATTTCTTTGTATGGTATGCTAAAGCCTCAATCAAATTATTTTGTACCGTTGGTAGTCGTTTCTCCCTTTCTTGTTCCTGCATCTCATAATCGGTTATTTTTATGGCAGTCAATTTTCTCGAAAACTCGTGTTCTTGCATATACAATGAGAAAATAGCCAACTCCGTTGATTTATATATGATCTTATCAATACAAGGATAGTCAAACCCTTCACTGAGGGAGCATTTGTCCTCCGATGAATAGAAATTTTCTGCGGATACAATAGAAATATTTTGTGTCTGCAATCTAATACTCATAAGCCTCTGAAATTCTGGAATCAAGAGTAAGGTCATACAATGCATCAATGGGATGTATCCTATAATAATACTCTGCAATTCAATTGGGAGATCCCAGAAAGTGGCATTTGAAAAGCACATTTTGGCATAAGGATCACTGGTGTTGTTACATCATAAAGGTCAAAGAAAACATTGTGTCTCTCAAAAAGGTTTTATATATCTATTATATATAGATTCTCGTATAGGTATACTGATAAAGCCGAATGCGGGATTCAGAGAGATTTGGGGCCTTAGAAACCGTTCTTCTCAAGAGGTCACACCACTGACTCCGATCGTAGAGCGGGGTTTTTAGCTTCGACGCTGCAATTGACAGGTTTAGCGTGAGTATGCTGTGAGTTATTTACGTGCACCCTTAATTAAGGGTCTCGTATCTTCTAAATAGCTAGTTGTACAAATTTATATACGAGCAATTTATCAGTAGAGTTAACGAACCCATTTGGCTGATTGTAATACATATTACCTCAGTTGCACAGCTGACCAACAAAGTCCTTAGAGTGAGAGGAGCTGGATTGCTGGAACTGATGTGATCGCAGATCACCACAATATATACCTGGAAATCTGGAAATACACAAGGAATATTACATAATCTTTGAAGCCGGAGCATCCTCCACTTTCTTTATATTCTCACTTTTCAATTTATTGAAGCACGGCCAATATTTTTTGTTACGTTTCAAATCAATTTACACAATAATTATGGACCTTCTAATTATAATTAGTTGTCTCTACTTCCTTCCACATGGACTCTTGATGCATAGCAATATCCTTCATTATGGCAGCAATCTCTACGGGTAGTGATATCAATGAATATGGTTCGGCTAATTTAACTAACCAAAAATTGGGTACTATATACTCGCAAAACAAGAGCTTTGAGGTTTCTTTCAATCCATAGATTCCTTTCAGTATGAAGTCTGATGCATCTTGACTCACAATTTTTCTGCCCTTTGGCGATTGACATATAGTTGGCAGGCATCTGTACTTTTCATATATTGGACTTCTCTTATCAAAAGATTGATAGACTATGGCTTTCTCAGTAAAATCGCAATGCATGAATACCTCAAGATTCTTGACATTATCAAACATTGATTCTCCCTCACCAATGCTGCTTCCACGGAAGACTGCAGTTTGTAACAATGAGTCCTTTTCAAAAGTTAATCTACCCTTACAAAATGAATCTTCCAAAGATAAATGTTGAATAGTCTTGGGAACCGTCATACTGATACACCTTTTTGAGACTAGGATCTTGCAGGATATAAGCTCAAGCTTTTTCAAATATGGAGGTAGCATGACTCTTTCCCATTCCATTTCGGTCTTGCAAATTACAAGATTCGTAAGAAATTTTGCTTTTGAGAAGTTCCAATTATGCGAAAGAGCACCAGAAAAAGTCAAAGATCTCAAAGAAGGAGTGATAAAGTCGTTGAAATCATAATCAGTAGCTGGGATGTCAATAAACCCAAGCATGAGAACGGTGCATGTCAGATCTAGCTCTATGAGATTGGGGAAAAATGACTGAAAACTCCTGGGTAGCGTTGGTAAATTACTTACTGCCATCTTAAGAGAGCTGACACTTGGTAATCTATCACAACCCTCAACTATTAAAATAGGAAAGGAACTTGAACTGGGACAAGAAAGAGTATTAACGAAGGGACCTATATCCCGAACATGGCATCCGCTTGACATCCTGTCCAGAGTCAATTCCGAAAGATTGGGTACTTGTGAAAGATATAGCATATCTTCAATCGAAGAGTTATGAAAGGAGAGTTTGGTCAGTGAGGCAGAATT
Source organism: Wenyingozyma nitratophila (assembly GCA_030567875.1). Lineage (NCBI taxonomy): Eukaryota > Fungi > Ascomycota > Pichiomycetes > Pichiales > Pichiaceae > Wenyingozyma > Wenyingozyma nitratophila. The sequence goes on along the minus strand of JAJLSW010000027.1, from coordinate 9,866 downwards.
AGGTTTAAGGCTTTTGAATTTCAATAACGACAGCCCTAGTTCGCTTAATCTCTTAAATCTTGGAATCATTCCTTCTATTCTAGAAGAAGTCTTGGTACCCCCTCCTGATAACTTTAAAACTTCTAGATTATCGAATCTGCCAATGAAGTTGAAATCCCTTTCGGCTATGAAGCCAGTTTTGATTTTGATGGACAAAGAGGTAATCTTCTTGTGAAACCCAACTGATGCAGGACCAAATAATGCTGCATACATAGATCTCCACTTTAAATAAGCGGATTGATCTGTATTTTCGCTGCTGATGTAGCAACTATATGTAGTATCAGTAAAATGTCTCACGGTTTCACCTCCTACATAATCTCGAAAGCTTTCTCTGTTGAGTATAGATCTTTCGCTGAGATTCTCTTTATCTCCATCAAATCCCCAGAGATCCATTCTTTCAAATGGAGTCCTAACCAGGATTATATTATCAGGGCCACTCCTTTCAAAAAACCTGAAATTGGGTTTCCATGTACTAATAATTGCAGCAATAGCACCTATCCTTTCAAATCTGACCTTTTTGACCTTTTCGATCTCTTCCATGGTAATTTTCTTGAGTTCCCCTGAGCTCATACGAATTTCGTCTTTGAGTCCAATAGAAGTCATCTTTTTTGAGTATTGATGCTTTTGCATATACCGTGAAAACAGATCGAACTCGTTTGATGGATATATTATTTTATCAATACATGAATAATCGAAAGCCTCGCTAAGGGAACATTTCTCAAAAGAAACATTGGAGAAATGAAATGAATCCACAAGAAGAATATTCTCAGTATACAATCTGATACTCATGAGGGTTTCAAATTGTGAGATCAGTAGCAAATTCATGCAATGCATCAGTGGAAGATAACCTATGATAATGACTTGAACATCTTCTGGAAGGTCCCAGAATGTTTTGGCTGGAGGAGTCATTGTTAGATGAAAACCTTGGTATGAATCAAGCATCCATATGAAAAAAAATCGTGAACGGGGATGAAGTACAAGTATCTTATTTAAATATGAATATGATCCAAGTTGATTTCTATAGGGGCCCTTCTGTGACCATAATTCCACCACAAAAATCGAGGTGAACGGGGGTTCGTGTATATCCATGCATAGACATGTACCTATTCTAATTAACATGGGGTGTGTCTTGTGTAGAACGTGTTTGCCGCCGATCAATGTATCTTATCTCTTCGTACATCTATATATATATATGCAAAGATATTCATATATACTTCTGCATCAATTGAGTGTGTGGTTGTATATATATATATATATATATATATTTATAAATCAATGGGATATATATATTGCAATGACTATCAAATGGAAAGACGACTGGAATGAATACGTATAAAGCCACTACCATGCTAAATTAGACCCCATCAAGCGGAATTCGGCATATCACCGGTGCAGATGGAGGTAAACAAAGAATAAGCTTTTAAGATATATATATATTCACCGCCCTGTATCCTCCACCGGTCACAACACCTTTCCAAAGGGCCAACCCCATTCGATGGTGCGTTGAATGTCGACCTCCAATTGTCCAGCCCACTCTTCAACCAAAGCGGGGTTCTTCAGGAAACCTTTACCAACCAGACAGATGTCACATGACTTGTCTTCGATCAACCTTTGAGCCAACTGGGGGGTATCGATATAACCAACAGCAGCAATGAGACATGAGTCCTTAACGGTGTCTTTCAAAACTTTAGCCATATCGTACTGCTTCATATGTTTGCCAGAACGTGCGGTGGAATTACCACCAGAAGAGACATCGATCAAATCGACTCCATGTTCAGCTAAAATGGGTGCTAATTTCACGCTATCTTCCAAAGTCCAGGCTCTTGGATCATCGTCGTTTTCAGATGCTGAGATACGAACCCAAATTGGGGTCGATTTAGGAACCTTTGATTTGATGTTGTCGATGATCTCTAATAGGAACCGAATTCTATTTTGGAAAGATCCACCATAACTATCGGTTCTATAGTTTGTACTTAAAGAAAGAAACTGGTTTATCAAATACCCATGAGCTGCATGAATCTCAACGAAATCAAATCCCGAGATTTCTACAGCTCTTTTGGCAGCATCGCCAAAAGCTTCAATGATCTCATGTATTCCTTTTAGGGAAAGTTCTTTTGTGAGTCTCCATAACTCGGTAGATGAGTTGGGGTCCCCATTACTGGCACTGTATAATTGATCTAACCAGCCTCCAAGCTCGTTTCTTGCAGGTAAGGAGAATTCACCATAATAGAGTGGTGCAGTGGATCCGTTTCTTCCCGAATGGCAAAGTTGGATTCCAATCAATTTATCTTGAGAATGCGCAAGATCAACAATCTCTTTTAAGGATAAAGCTTGTTTTTCATTCCACATACCTAGACAATTTGGTGTGATTCTGCCCGTTGGGGATACACCGGTTGACTCAACAACTATGATTCCGGTGCTTTTCATTGCAAGGTAACCATAATGCACCATGTGAAAGTTATTCGAAATGCCATCTTTCGATGCATACATGCACATTGGAGAGACCCCGATTCTATTAGGAAGCGTCAATCCTTTCATTTTTAACGGTTTAAATAATTCGGGAATTTTATCATCGGCAGCTTTTGCGGCCCCTGATGGTCTAGGCTGACTTGGGATAAAATAAGGGACGTTTGTAGGCGGATCTAAAATCAGCTTTTCCCATTCCATCTTCTGTATATCTTGTATTGAAATCAACTACGTATGAGCGATAGACGGAAATCTTGAAAAGGAACATAGAGAAGGCTGCAAAATTAAGTATATATATATATATGAGGTGAGGATACACAAAGAATTATCGGGGGCCTCGAAATCGAGCTTCTGCCGAAGTCGACTTAAAGCATTCTCCGTTATATATACCTTGCTATTAGTAAGCATACGTATATATAAAAAATCACAAAAACACGAGATGTACATATTTATATATATATACGTATCACGCATATATACAAATCATATATATATATACTAATGAATCATTTTAGCATATAGCTCTGACTAAGATACATGATGAGGGGTACATGCTTACACCTAAGGATTCATAGCCGCACCGTCGATCGACCTATTGACTCTCCACTCATACATATACATTTATATATACAGGCAATTCTTCGCTGGCCTAGATATCTGGATCTGTGAACTAACACTAGTGTGTCCGTGGAGATAAAACTAGATACTACCGTTCCCTATCTGCCCCTGGCTCGGTACAATGACTGATAAACGCCACTATCACAACAAATAAGACTCTTCCAGGGCCACCCACGGGAAGCCGAGGAGATATCTGCCAACAGCGCCCGTGCCACTGCTGCTTACTTAAGTGACTCGTCCCCTGCCAATAAATTTTTTTTCTTTTTAGAAAAATATTTTTGATAATTGATAATTCTCTTTGGCTCATATATTTTATCATATATTTTATCAGTTCTATATACAGAGTTCGATATCGTGCCCTTGATACCTTCTTTATCCATTCTAACCCAACGAAACACACAATGTCTGAAGCCATCGACCCAGTCTCAGAAGTCTTTGACACTATCTTAGTCTTGGATTTCGGTTCCCAATACTCCCATTTGATCATTCGTCGTTTGAGAGAATTCAATGTCTACGCTGAAATGCTCCCATGTACCCAAAAGATCGCCGAGTTACCTTTCACCCCAGTTGGTGTCATCTTATCGGGTAGTCCTTTCTCCGTTTACGAAGAAGGCGCTCCTCATGTTGATCCTGCTGTATTCGACTTAAACGTACCAGTCCTTGGTATATGTTATGGTATGCAAGAATTAGCTTGGATTAACGGTAAAGGTGTTGGTAGAGGTGACAAGAGAGAATATGGTCCATCTACTTTACACGTCGTTGACACTACTTGTCCATTGTTCGATGGTGTTGATAACTCTCAAGTTTGGATGTCTCATCATGATAAACTTACTGCTTTACCAGATAACTTCCAAATCGTTGCTAAATCTGATAACTCTCCATACGCTGGTGTTTCCCATATCACAAAGCAAATATTTGGTATTCAATTCCACCCTGAAGTTACCCACACAAAGCAAGGTAACACTTTATTGAAGAATTTTGCTGTCAAGATCTGTAAGGCTAACCAAAACTGGACCATGGCCAACTTCATTGAAACTGAAATCAGTAGAATTAAGGCTTTAGTTGGTCCAACTGCTGAAGTTCTTGGTGCTGTTTCTGGTGGTGTTGATTCCACTGTTGCCGCTAAATTAATGACCGAAGCTATTGGTGATAGATTCCATGCCATCTATGTTGACAATGGTGTTATGAGAAAGAATGAAACCGTTACCGTCAAGAAGACTTTAGATGAAGGTCTTGGTATTAACCTTACCGTTGTTGATGCCGGTGAAAAGTTCTTGAATAACTTAAAAGGTGTTACAGATCCAGAAAAGAAGAGAAAAATCATTGGTAATACTTTCATCCACGTTTTTGAAGAAGTTGCCCAAAACATCAAACCAAAAGATGGTTCCGAAATTGAATTTTTATTACAAGGTACCTTATACCCAGATGTCATTGAATCAGTATCATTCAAAGGTCCATCTCAAACCATTAAGACCCATCATAACGTTGGTGGTTTAACCGATAACATGAAATTGAAATTGATTGAACCATTAAGAGAATTATTCAAAGACGAAGTAAGAGCATTAGGTAGATTATTAGGTATCCCAGAAGAATTAGTTCAAAGACATCCTTTCCCAGGTCCAGGTATCGCCATTAGAGTCTTAGGTGAAGTTACCCCAGCTCAAGTTAAAATTGCAAGAGAAGCTGATTTCATCTTTATCGAAGAAATCAAGAAAGCTGGTTTATACAACCAAATTTCTCAAGCATTTGCTGCTTTATTACCAGTTAAATCCGTTGGTGTTATGGGTGATCAAAGAACTTATGAACAAGTCATTGCATTGAGAGCCATTGAAACTGTTGATTTCATGACCGCCGATTGGTTCGTATTTGAAGCCGCTTTCTTAAAGAAAGTTGCTTCCAGAATTGTTAACGAAGTTGATGGTGTTGCTAGAGTTACTTACGATATTACCTCTAAACCACCTGCTACAGTTGAATGGGAATAGAGTAATCACTTTTTATACATATTATAAACTACCTCTCTTTACTTTTAAGTCTACCTTAACTCTCCATCTCCTGTATTTTTAAATTTCATTATATTGCTCTGTTTTTTCTATCATAAGTTTTTAATTATTAATCTAATAGATAAGTTTATATTTATAGTACAGTCACAATCTAAACTACATCTTTCTTGATTTGAATCAATTCTCTTAAGACCGTAGACATTATATAATCCCCATCGTGGCTAACGCTAAGCAAGAAATTTTCATTTTCACGAATCTTAAGATATTCGTCATTTTTTATGCTTGGCTTCCCATTCTCATCATTGATTTTGTACCATTGATTGAACGCAAAGGTGGATTGATCCAATGGATCTAATGATTTGTAAACAGCTTCTTTACAGCTCCAACTATTGGACAGGATTTTACTACATTGGTTCAATTCGTCCTCTTCTCTGAACTTTTCAAAAATGGGATATTCATGTTGGGGGTGCAATATCCTGATGGATAATCTAGTTACTCTTTGACTCTGGAGCCCATTCTTGCTCAGTATATCTTTGACCCTTGTCAACTGGTGGATGTCGCATCCCAATCCAACTACCCTAGACATGCCTGCATATACCGTAACTGTTCTTCTTACCGCTTCGAAGTAGCTTCGAAGTAGCTCCGAGGATCACGGTGATACCACCAAAATCTTTCAAATGTCAGCCAAAAAAGCCCATGTGTCTCGCGAGTTCGAAATGAAAACTGGAGTCATCCACCAGCACAAGCAGCAGCAGCAGTGGCAGATGTGGTCGTATCTTAGCTGGTAAACTTTGCTTCTTTTTTGTCACGCTGCTTCTTTCCACCTACTCTTGATAGGGCGAGAGGGACTGCTGTAGTGGTAAAGTGAGATGCAATTGACAAGAGAAGAATTAGAAGAGTGGAAGCATCTGATCGCACGTTTAACTTTAATAGCCCTAATCCATTACTTCATTGCACTTTTAATCCCAAACTCGAAGATCGCAACATACACTTCGGTATTGTTAACGGTCTCTACACTTAGTCAAACTAAGATGTTTACTAGGCTTCGAGATAAGTTGAACAAGACCATTTCCCTTGGATCGGGATCATCTGTGCCCCTAGGGAAAACTACAACTAAAAGTAGGGTGGATCTAATGCTTGCGTTAAACGATATCAAGATGTATATCGATCGTTCCAAGGCTAATACCGATAGAAAGAGACAACTATTCAAGACGATGACTTGGAGACAACAAGATATTGTCAGCAAATCCACAGACTATCCAAAAAAACTGAACAAAATAGACAAGTGTGTGACAGAGAATTACAAATTGCTAAGAGATATAAATCAACTTGCCATTCAGAGGCACCATGTTACCTCGATAGAGTTGAGGGCGGCAATAGAAAAGGCCAGAACAATGAGGTATAACGATCATTATAGGGTTATTGAAAGTTTATGCCATTTCTCCAGAGACTGGTCTAATGACATCGATGAGATCACGCCGATTTTGGACTATATCACAAAGAACATAGATGCAAATATAGATGACAAATCCAAAACTGCTATTGTTGTCCCTGGTTCAGGATTAGGTAGGGTATCTCATCACCTAGCACAAACTTCCAACTTTCATTCAGTAATCTCTGTGGAATACTCGTGGCTTATGATCTTGTTCAATGAATTCATATACTCCAAGTTAGAGCCAACTGAGTTGTCTCAAGGTACCAAGAGCTACCAAATTTATCCCTATATTCATAACTATTCAAACCACACCTTGACAGGAAACCAATTTCGGAGTGTAGATATCGAACAAATCATGGCAAAACCCGACAGCTTATATGTCGAAAGAGGCGATTTCACCAATTTCGACATAGAGGATCATTTCACAACCAGATCTCAAGATACACCGGATAATATAGTTATAGTCACTTGTTTCTTCCTTGATACAGCAGAGAACTTGATGGACTATATGGATTCAATTAACAAGATGGCATCAAAGTTCAAAGGTAAAAAAATTTGGATCAACTGTGGACCATTGAAGTATGGTACTGCTGCCAAAATCGAGTTGTCATACGAAGAGTTAAAAAGCCTACGAAGCGCATTAGGCTGGAAGGTTTTGGATGAGCTGGAGGACCCCAAGTTACTAGGATATTTGACAGATCTCAAAGGTTTGTGGCAGGGCTATTACGGTGTTACTATGTTCACCTGTGAATTAGATAACTAAAATCTGCATCCCTAATTTCTTCATTATTATCAGAATCTATTTATTTTATTACTACTACCCTCATTTCGTTGCAGCTTTTAGGGTTATTGCTATATTTTCCTGTACATACTTTACTACTACAAAATTCATCAATGTATTATTAATATATTATTTTAAAAGATGCCATTATTTGGTAATATCACTTCCTTTATTAATCTGTAACTTCTTATCATCACCACCGGATAAGATACCAATTTCTCTTTCCCAGGCAACGGAAAAGACCTTGGCTTTTTTCGAACTTGATGCATCGTCACCAAGAGATTGTCTTGTTATAGTATACAATGCCTTATTTGCTCTGACATCCCAGACCTTAGCAGTACCATCATGAGATCCAGAGAATAACATGTAATCGTTGGCATCACAAGAAGCCAAAGATACAACAAAGTTGTTATGACCGATCAATTGAGACTGACTGACCGAATCGCTCGAACCTGCTCTTGGATCATGTAAGTTGATATGTCTTGCAGATGAACCACAAGCGATCAAATTGATCTTTGACAAAGCGGCTATAGAGAGTAATGAATAAGAAGTTGTTCTTGTATCTACACATCTCGAAGTAACTAAATCCCAAGTCTTTATGGTATGATCCTGAGAGACAGAGTAACCAACGGTGTTATCCTTTGGATCGAAAATAACACCTTCAACAGGTGCAGTATGACTTTCTAAAAATGATAGTGGTGATTTTCTCTTTATCGTGGAATCCTTTAAAGCCAACTTGGCTCTTTTTCTGGAAGCGGATGATATATTTGAAGTTTGTGATAAATCTATTAATTTGATTGATTGCATTTCCTTTGAGTTAGTTGACCAGAGACCAACAGTGTTATCGTAACCACCTGAAAGAATTCTACCTGTCTTATTTTCAACGTCTAAGGAGGAGATTGGCGCTCTGTGACCTTCTAATATGGCAACGGTTTTACCGTTTTGTGAGTCTTCTAGATCTTCTTCTTCATCGCCTACTGTTCCAGCTTTCCATAATCTGACCGTTCTATCATTACCTGCACTGATGAATCTTGTTGGACTTATAAATTTAACGGCTTTGATAGCGGCTGAATGACCAACTAATTGGGTCTCTACTTTTCCACTCATGTTATATATTCTGACGACACCATCATAAGCACCGGTGATGATCTTTGGTTTACTTACTATTGGGCCATCTGGACCTGGAGTGGTCATAGTAGGTAAGGTATCTATAGATGAAATCCAATCTTCGTTGTTGAATGATGCAAGGAAACTTGGTGGTAAGACAGCTCTGGTATATTCTAAAGTCAAAGAAGTTTCACTTGACAGGGCATTTGCAACCAAGTAATCCTCTATAGAGGTCTTTAAGATAGTTCCGTCAATTAAAAAGTCAAATGGAATGGAATTCTCAGTTTCTATAAGATGATTTACAATCTCTGATAAACCAAATCTCTTTAAACTGACTGGAACGAAAAGAGGGTTGGAAGAGCACTTTAACTCCTCGTCTTCTTCTCTGGTGAAGAACTTCACTTTAATTTGATCTTTGCTTTCTGACATGATTATCTAGTTTCTGGTGTGGAAGCTTCTTCTTGAAATATAATACAGATCGCTTCTCTTTTCATATGCACATAGTAAAAAACCTATATAAAAAAATTTTATAAAAAAAAATTTGATGTGCATGAAAAAACGTCGATTGCAAAACAATACGCGTCGATCATAGCTTCCCATCTTCTTCCTTCGTTCTTCGTATAGATTCTGATGAAGGTGGTAATTGCAACTGATTTGAAGCATTGATCATTGATTAGAATTGGAAAGACTCTTCTGCTTATATATACGCAACTCATATCTCAATAGACTATTTACCAAATGGCCCCTACATCATTTCCATTTGTGACTTCCGCTCCGGGAAAAGTGATCATCTTTGGTGAACACTCAGCCGTCTACAATAAGGTATGTATGAAAGACCTTGAGCTCTTTGTTGAATGAACTGATATACTAACTATCCCACGTTTGAGACTTAAATAGCCTTCGATTGCTGCTGCTCTTTCCTTGAGAACTTATTTACTTGTGACCAAAGACGAAGAAGACCAGAGCTATATCGCTTTAGAGTTTCCAGATATTGAATTCTCTTGCAAATGGAACAAGAAAGATATCCCATTTTACCTAAAGACAAATACTGGAAATGAGAGGCCTGCACCATCTCAGGATTTGAATCCAGAACTTATAGATGGGCTATCTCCACTTTTGTCAACCATAGACTCTCCTTTGCATTACTCTTCAGCCTACACATTTTTATATTTGTTCTGTAGTTTGTGTGACGAACAGACCCCAGGAGGTTTAACATTCACTGTAAGATCATCATTACCCATTGGTGCTGGTCTAGGTTCCTCTGCATCCATATCTGTTTGTTTGACCTCTGCCATTAGTTATATCGGTGGCCATATTCAACCACCAACTTTATCTGTCGACCAAAAAACCACCAAAGAGTCATCGGAGTGTGCTTTTATTGATTCTTGGTCTTTTATGGGCGAAAAATGTATACATGGTA